>JASFAT010004287.1:0-196189 GCA_031353405.1 Baronia brevicornis
TTTTTATGTAATACAGCAATAATTTATTTCTTTTTATGTAGGGCGGCATATTATCCGTCACGCTGTACAATGTTAACGCGGTACATCTTTATAATTACGTTGCTCTAACGTTCCTCTTCCCTTCTCGACGTCTTTGTAGCGTTGATTGTCGTTTATGTAATTGCCTACATTCTGTACCATCACGGCACAGTTTGTGTCCCGCGTGATCGCTAACAGAAATTAGTAAACGCAATATATATTATCTTAATTGCGATTTCACGGTGCGAAGATATTCCTTTATCATTATAATAATAATAGATTAATTAATAAAGTATTATAATATTTGCAATACTTATGTTTTGAACATAAATATTTTAAAAATAATTATAGAATCGTTTTTTGTTGTGGGTGTCATATAAAGCGACGGTAGATAATTGTCTACTAAACTACTCAGTAATATAAACTAATTTGAGATCCCTACTATATCTGCCACCCGTATGGATAACTGTAACAATCTTAAATTTTGCAGCGGCCAAAGTCCAGTGGACTGTTTTTGATTCAATTGTTTATCTATTATTGATTCAATTATTTATCATTTTAAAATTTAAACCCTAACTGATAATCGTTTGTACATACATGCACACGATGTATTTTATGAAATAATGAAGTGTTCGATAGCAATTATATTCAAGATGTTATTAAAGGGGATGTTCATAAAATACTTTACGTTAAATTTTTGCTTTTTTGGAACCCTCCCTCCTTCGTCACACTTTAATAAATATTATGTAAGCCACCCACCCCGTTAATGATATTGCGATTTATAGAACACAAATTATTATTGTGCTCTATAAATCGCAGTGTAATAAATTTATATTAAATATATAAAATATTTTTGTTACAAAATATTCAATATAATTTGAATAAATCAATAAAGTATCTCATATTTTTTTTCTAAAAAAAGTAGAATTGTGTGATGAACTGCAAACGCTACGTTTCATTGAAAATCTCCCCCCCCCCGCGTTTTTTGTATAACTGATTAAATATGCCTGATTCCATTTTGATTGAAATCCTCCACCAAAGGTCACAGTTATATATGTATGTACTATATTTGTGGTTGAAAACGATCATCATCATCAGGTTACAGCATCTGCGTCATCCACTGCGAAAAATAGGCTTCTTTAAGGTACACCTTGCCCGAACTTGGGCTATACGAATCCAGTTTCTTCCAACTAGTCGGAGGGCACCCCACATTACGTTTTCTAAAATTCGGTCTCCATTCTAGTAATCGTCCGACAAGGTGATCAAGGATCATGATGAGAGCTACAATTTGTTTACCCTTGGTTAATTAAAAAGCAACTAGCCGTCACGATGTTTCTCTTCGACGTCATTCATGATGTTTAATTATTTATTATATGCGTACCTACTCTATTTTATTAATAACAAATAAGGAGAAGACTTGATATTACTCAGTCATTAGATACAAACATTTTCACGAAATTCACGGGCTAATCAAATTATCAATCGTATTGAACCATTTAAGATGCTACCTCTGCCTGAACCCTAATAATTTAGGCCTAAACTTCTTAATGTAAGATTCACACTTAGCGGAACGCATCACGTTGGGCATTTTTTAAATAAATAGTAAAAGTCACTTTTAAATAATAGCTGCATAAAAATGACTATTTAAGGAGGTTATAAATATAATATAATATTAAAATTATGTCTTAAATTTATTTTCCAGCGCGAATAGTCAATAGAATGTCATAATATATTTGACTATATAAACATTTGTATAACATGAATTAATACAATGAAAAAATTAAATTAGTAGGTAGGTAAAGTTATGTACAAAATCAAATAGCTCTAATCTGAGATACAAAGTCTCTATAAATCTGTATTCAAGGAGTGTAGAAATTTATACAGACTTTTCAGACAGACATCACACAACAATTCGTTTCTTATCTAAATGAACTTGTTTTTTTATTACTTTTGCATTTTATACAAGCAGTGATAAAGTTATTTCAGTATTTATAATTAAAAGTATTCAATTAAGTACATGCTAATTTCTTTTAAATTGTGCATCTTTTATATAAAAAAACGTACCTTGACCAGATTGCTGAACTTTTTAAGAAAGGCCAGGTCAAGAGTACCCTCAACCGGCGGGCTTGCATGAGGAGAATAATGAGTGTGGAGGAAGCAAGGGAAGTATGCCGAGATCGTAGCAGATGGAGATCTGTGGTCTCTGCCTACCCTTACGGGAGACGGGCGTGACGATATGTATGTATGTATGTTTTATATAAATAGATCAGCCAGTAATAACGAAATTAATTTCTATAATAAAAACAAGTTGCTTCGTCTTATTGTTTTTTTAGGACCCGACACGCTCCTTCCGATGTGAAACGTACATTAGGATAATTACGTCGGCTGATATTGGCCATTCTGTTATTTCGCAGTCTGCAATGCGGACTAATAAGGAGATCTCGTGAGATGGCTACAGTCAATTGTTTTAAGCGGGAACAATAACGAACGTTAAATAAATAACATTTATAATATTTTTAAATACACGTATAGATGGTTGTAAAGCAAGATGCATAGCGTGCAGGCGAGGCGATTAAAAATATAAGCAAAAGCGTGCTTGACATTTTAATATCGCTTTAAGGATTTATTATATTATTATTCAGACTTTACTAATACACCATACACGCGTTGCAAATTGAAGTCCATCGCATGTTTTAATTTATTTTGAGGAATGTTTGATTTGATGATCGAATAAGTTTGGTTGAGTCTTTTAGAGGGATATCACACTTTTACATTACGACGTTTGGTTAATACCTTTGTTAGCTCGTTTGCTTGCCTGTCCTTTCGTTATCTTACATCTTTTTATAAGGTGGATTACCAGTTATCGTGGTGTTGCAAGCGTCAATGGATAATACTCTTCTTCTCTTTTGGGTTCTAAGTCCCATGTTGGGGCGAAAGGCAGACACGATGTTTCTCTATTCCGATCTATCGGAAGCCACCGGCTTAACTTCGTTCCAGGAGAGGCGATTTTCTGCGCTTCAGATATAACTGTACGCCACCATGTTAATTTTGGACGTCCAGGTTCCCATTTTCCCTGTGGGTAGTAAGCCCATTTAGGGTCGCGAATGTGCACATATATCGAGTCTTCATTACTTATTCTCCACAGTTCGTCATTTGAGACTATGTTGTCCGGCCAAAAAACTTTCTGGATTTGGCCTAAACAACGATTGATGAACATTGTAGCTCATGTTTCAGGTCTTTTGTACTCTTCCACGTCTCACACAATATTAGAAAAACTCCATGGCTACCAATTGAATCTGCACCATCAATTTGTAAGAATTGCGCTTAAGATCTAAAGTTGTGCATTTGATTCTACCATTGGAATGTTGAACAAATATGAAGCATGTGAACTATATTTTCCTAGCACAAGCACTATTGGCTTAATTGGATTAGTTTACAAGAATTTTATTGGTTAATAAGAAAAAATATTATGTATTTATTTAATCAATCCCATATTACTACTTTCAAATAGTTTAGGAAGATACCCAACAATTTTGATTTCTACTTAAAACATTAACAATATAAAATATAGATATTTGAGGAAAAAATCTACTAGTTGTACTTTCTAAATGAAATAAGAAGCAGGTATTGGCCGCGAAATCTAAATTACACAAAACAACAGCGTGTCATGTCACCTTATTTATTCTTTCCTCGGCGCTAACGCAAATACTCTATTGAGCGAGGCGTCTCTCTCACCTACATAGTAACCGTGACCAATGTGTGAATAACACCGTGGTCAAATTCCTTCATTTTAATGGTCAAAGAAAGAGATACCATGACAAATTGGTAGTTGAAGCAAAATGAAGAGATTGGACATTATTACGATGTACAAACAATCAAGAAATCAGAAGGTTCCTTAATTTCTTTTCTATTTCATTTTGTAATTACACTCTACTTAATATTTTTTATGAATGTTATGTAAGATTCCAATTATATATCTATTTATTGTTTTATTTGTGTATATAAAACTTTTGACATCAACATTAATTAATGGCAGTCCATTTCAAGTCTACTAAAATGATTAAAATACTGAATACTATTTTCATTTTGTGATTTATATATATTAAAATCTTTCTTCTAATTCTCTTCACATATCACAATATTTTAATATCTCATCTATTTTAATATTTAGTATGAATTAAGAAAAACTAGGTGGAATGTGTTAAAAGTACTTTCACAAATAGTTCAAATAGTATTTTGAGATCGTTAGCATAAAGCAAAGATAATCTAGAGTCAGAGGCGCTAGCAGCAGTCAAAGCGGCTACAAAGTCATTAGCCTGGTACGGCATCAGTGTGTTCCCAATCAGAGCTGATTACAATTCCGGGCGGTTAACACGTAAATCCGATGTGGATAAATATTTGCACGACAGGTTGTAAAGCGTACGTGCCCCGGCCGATTAATAGCCAGGATACAGTTACTCGACCGGCGGACGGGTTAGCGTTTGAAATGTCAATATATGTATGTACATACGTAGTTTCAATTCAAACAATAATACAAATGTAAAACATCTTTATTAAATTCAACTATTACCTACCGATTGGCTCAGTGGCGGAGCCCTCCGCCCGCGGAGTCAATGGTCGCGGGTTCAATCCCCGCATCAGAATAAATATATGTATGGATTTATAAATATTTATTCCGAGTCTGGTAACCCCCCTAATCCGCATTTCCTTTCCTGCCCTTTCCTTTCGTCTCTATCCTTTCCCTTCCTTTCCGCCAATCCACGGTCTGCCGTGCCAATGGTTGCGTGGCTAGGGGCGAGCCTAGTCGCAAGCGCGCCGACCGTCCCGGGATCGGGCTCCCTCGGGTACTATGGTGCCTTACCTCAGCATACAGGGCTCTGCTGGGGCTGACCTCCATTCTCCCTTGCGGCTCGTGGGATTCACTAAAGCGAATTTAATATACCAAATTTGTTGAAAATGACGGCGACGTGGTTCGCCACCCGTCACGTCCTGATTCTCACGAGGACTAGTGGAGAGCCGTTTCGCTGCGATGAATGGTAGTGGATTGAGCTCTGTGGTCTCTGCCAACCCCTGCGGGGGATAGGCGTAAATATATAAAAACAAATATATTACCTAATGTTCAATGCAATACACATTTTAGCCGTACGATCCGAGTAGACTAAAGAATCGACATTAAAACTTAGACGAAAAAATTAGACTTGAACTTATCACTTTTCGGCATTCATCAAGGGGCTTTTGAGATTAAATTTTTGTATAGAATACAAAAATATTTTTAAGCATCCATTTAATTAAAGAAGTTATTGAAGAATTCCTTCAAAAAACAATCCGACACTTTCCTTAAAGGCCGGCAACACCTATGGCACGTACGCCTATGGCACGTACGCCTATGGCCTATGGCAATCTACGGGCGGCATTGATTGCTTTCCATCAGCTAACACGCCTGCTCGTTTGCCTTCCTAGCCCATAAAAAAATTCACAATGGTAGAGCTATAACAACACGAATGGGATGGCTCGACCGGGAAAGCATCACACTCAAAAACAGCTAAGTTAAGTAGTATTTAAAACATTCTGTATTTATTCATTAAAATATTTTCCACTCATAGCGTACCAAGACAAAATAGTTACACAACACATAATCGTTCACTACACTTTCATTTACTTCGTAATTTTATGAAATATTATAGAAAAGTAAGCGGTGAGCATACAAACCGCACGCGCAATTACATGAATTTTAATCCTCATCGAGGTGGGGCGTTGTTTAAAGAATTTCATTATGGTAAAACTTCTCGCAGACCGGCGTTGGAATTCATTCCGTTTGAAACGCACCAACCAAAACGGACTTCGAATTATATTGAAGTTTCTGTAAAAGAAAACTTTCATTAATACTTTTTCATTTTAAAATACCTCAAGATAAAACTTGACTTGAAATTTTCATTATACAACATTTTTTTATGTTTTTATATATTATTTCAATATCATCATGAAAACTGTTAAACAAATAAGTGTTAAATATTATTATAAAAAAGGGTGCCCCCCTGCTAACTGCATCCGAATCTTATTGGCAGTTTTGGTTACGTCATCAGCCTACCTAGTAGCAGGGTTTCCGTGTCTTCATGGGAATTTAGGCCACCATTTCCCATACTGGTTGTTCTCGCGCTTAAAAATGAAATATGTAAAAGATAAATATCGACGAAAAAAGCGTAGTAAACCACAAAATGAAAACATACCAACAGCCAAAGAGTCAAAAAACTTTTTTGTTTATGGGATAGGAAGGCAAACGAGCAGGCGTGTCACCTGATGGAAAGCAATCAACCCCGCAATCAATCATAGACTTCCGCAGCGCCATAGGCAGTGTGGAAGTATGGGAGTCATTATGGGAGTGGGAATGGGAGGGGAAGGGGTAGAGAGAGGGAGGAGGGTGTTGGGCCTCCGAAACTCGGCCGCTCACCGTACGAATCGCGGTAGGTAAACTACCATTCAGACACCGGTTTCTTGCGGGAGTGTGGTACTTCCCCAGGCGAGCCGGTCCATTCATGGTACAGACAAATATTATGCTATTTTTGAAAAAGCATTCTTCTGCAGCGTGGCTCTGCCGCTATTAATTAGTTTACTTTTAAGATTTCTGAAAAAATTGTATCTGATCACTCATAAACTGTCACTTTCAATGCTGTATACAATTTTCTATTGCAATATATTTTAATGATCAGAATGCCTAATAATTTTTTTGTGTTTTCGCTTCTTGCATCGATATGTATATTACCCATATAATATCATATTTCGTATTTTAATCATGCTAAATGAAATCGAACTATAGCGAATCTATTGCCTAACTAAGCTTGGGCGTGGAACGCAGCTATGATATTTCAATTCGTGACTGTTGTTGTAAAGGTAGACTACGTAATGCAAAACAGGTGCAGCTCCGCGACAAATCTGCTTGCCTCACAACAATTTTGCATCCATTACCCGCGATATTACTACTGACTTCTAAGATCTGATAAGTACCACATGATCAACATTTTAATCTAACTTCGACATAACTTGTTTGTTAATTCACTTATAGACGCTTCCAACATTTATTGATTACTATCTCGAATAGTGAACTAAAATATTTGTATTTAATTAAATATGCATTCGATATGCAAGTATGCTGTACCACAATGTATAGTGGAAATTGGAGCTATATTGATTAAAATAGAATTCAATAATTTTTTCAACAGGACACTATTTTATTAAAACTATATATAGATAAGTTTCAAGTGTACCTCACCATTGAGTCACAAAGTATATTAACAATGTAGTATACCAAAGTTTTCTAAGTAGATCTTTTCAGTAACGTTTGTAGAAAGTAAAGGCCAAAAAAATAGGACATAATGATAAGATATATGACCATAGCTACCTATTAACTCGTTGGACTACTCTAGCTTTGATGTAGGCACCAGAAAATATTTTTAAAACAGACGCTAAACATATTTTTATATTTTTAGTCATAGTTGCCAGCAGTTTCGTATCGATACGACATTATAACCTTCAGCAAAACAAGCTTGCACATTTATCAAAGGCCGACAAAGGTCTTCTCTGCATTGTCTCCTATGTTGCAAATGCTATGAACAACGTTAATTCCTATCCATCGGGCGACAAGCTTGCTCGCTTGCCTTTCTATTTACATTATTGAGCACTAGAATCTGAGCAACATCAGTAATCTATGGATAAAACAGGTAGTTAAAGGCAATGAATGATATTCTATTCGCAATGACTAAAAAAATGATAATTTTATTTACACAAAAAAATAGCACGGCATAATACTACCGTAGATGAAAAAATGGAAAACAAGTTATGGTAAATAAATGACAATTTCAGAATATCCAGAAGCCGAAAATGAAAGTCGTTCACTACAGAAAGTTCACTACATCAGTCGGTTCATACCCTTGAACTAACGCAGATCAAGGTGAAACGATATCATCACAAATTAAATTAAAATCGCAAATAAGGAAGCTTACGCACGATTCAAAAATAACAAGTTAACAATATTACTTTACAAAATAACCTTCAGTTTTCATATTGCTAATAATGAGGATATACTTAATTGATGTTCAAATAAAAATTGTACGATACCTTGTGAGCATATTTAGCTGAAAACATAAAGATAAAACTACATACGCCCTAACATTAACGATCACGTAGCTTAGTGTTTAGTGTATCCAGGGGATTTAAGTTCAAATTTTATTCCTTTAAGTAATTAATTACAATCAACAGTAGGATTATGCGTCGCCGTGGAAAAAATGAGAAGACATATTTTTACGAATAAACATTTAGGAGAAATAAACATTTACATTACAGCTCTTACTATATATATATTCACCTATTAATCCTATAATACATCATAATGAGACTGAAGTTCGAACGAGGTTTTAATTTCAACTATAACATGTATTTGTGTCATGTTAGTATTTTTTTCTCGTTGCTATGTTAGGAGAATTCACTTTAGTAAGCAAGATTATTGAGTTTGATAACCATAAAGCTAAATTACTATTTTCAATTGTGTTGGTTATTCAAAACGTAATTAGTATTTTTTTTCATTTCTGTCTTATGTAATTTTTATTCATACATGGCCCGATATAATATTCTATTTATATATAATTTTTTTACTCTTAGATTCAAAATGTTTTATCGCTTAAACCTTTATGTAGCGATGTCTGGAGGCAATCTTACAATACTTTTATTGCACCGATTGGAAACGTTATTCTTCGCGGTTGAATTAAAAATCATTATTTAGATTTTTTATAATATAACATTTACATTGAAAGTAAATGTTATATACGTATGTTAGTATCTGCTACAGGTAATTACCTAAAGCCTTTTTACCTTACCATTGATAATGCAAGGTTACTCATCTGTATATTATGTGTGAACATTACTTGTGAATTTTACAGTCTGACCTCGATTTTGATGTAATATATAAAAAAAACCAACTTTTGTGTACCACATTTGTGATTGCACTTTATTCAGTGGTCGTGTGTAAAGTAAGAGGTTCACCTCCTGTCTTACTCTTCTTTCATCTATCTACTCGTACAATTGGATAATAGGATACTCCATGTCGTCACCATCTCTCTTTGGGTGAGTAAGAGTCTTTAGTGCCGTGGACTATCCCTATAACTCGGAGTTTCTCCGGAAAAGGGGTAGCAGCTCCTTCGGTTTAAGCTTGCCACCTTGTGCAACACTTACTTACAAACTTTAAAATAACTAAATTGAAAATAAATTAAAATGAATGAAACAATCCTCAGATATTCTTTTAACTGATGCGACTAATGCCGTTTATCACTCTCAACTACTGATACGTTATTTTTACATATTGCTATGGAAAACTTTTGTAAAACTAAATGAGTTATTCGAATTTCATTCAATAGCAAAAAAGTGTTGGTAAAATTACGAATGTACTCATCCCATGTGGTTTGTAATGAAACAGACAAAACGAATTTTGTTGTGGTCTGCTTTAATTTGTGGTTTTGGCATACAGTCAGATTTTACACAGCAAAGCATTCTGTTTGTCAATATCGAAATCAAAATAGCTCTCACTCTATTAGCAATTTTTATATATACAATACACAAGTTTTATCTAAAAATTAATTTGATATATAATTTTTAATAACTAGCAATACAAAGAATATTCCATGAATCTTTATTAAGAAATACAAATGATATGAAATAATTTCATGTTGAATTATAAACCCATGCTAAATCATCGAAGGATAATTTCCAATCAAGATATAAGGTTAAACTTGATGTTAAGTGTATTAAGGAAAGGCTGGCAACGTATTTGTAACGCCTCCGGCCTTACAGATGTCTTTGGGGAGCGGTGATCACTTACCATAAAATGATCCGTATGTTCGGCTTAAAAAAAATAATAATATGTGTGTTCAAAAACTAACATAGAGAAGTATTAACACAATATTCTTACTGAAAAGGATATTCAACAAAACGTTACACAACTAACTGTCGATGAAAAACAGCTAAAGTTGCTATATTATTTTTGCGTATCTTTTAACAATAAACTTTATGATTATTAATGGAGTCAGGCGTTACTTGGCGGAAATCCATCACTATATGGACAGTTAAAACTTTTACATAGCTAAGATCCGCGAAAAGCAAAACAATAACAGAAAATTAATAATGTAGTGATTTTCCGTTGGGTTAAGTGTATCTATTTGGAACTTAAACCAAAAACTTGTGTATAGTGGTTGGTGGGTGGAGAATTGATGGCCGATTTTCGGTAAGTTTTTGGTTTAAGTTCCAAATAAATCCACTTAACCCAACGGAAAAACACATATTATTAATTTACTGTTATTGTTTTGCTTGTCGCGGATCTTAGGTAAGTAAAACTTTTGACTGTCCATATAATAAACTTTATTTTCACTTTCTGTTTATATGATTATTTTTTACGAAGGCAAACGAGCAGGCGTGTCACCTGATGGAAAGCAATCAACGCCGCCCATAGACTTCCGCTGCGCCATAGGCAATGCGGAAGTGTTGCCGTGTTGGGCCTCCGGAACTCGGCCGCTCACCGTACGAAGCGCGGTACCACTCAGACGCCGATTTTCTATGCGAGTGTGGTACTTCCCCGGGCGAACCGGCTCATTCATGCTACAAACAAATATTATGCCATTTTTGACAAAGTATTCGTCTGCGATGTGGTTCTACCACTATTAAAATTTTCACAAAGTACCGTGTGAATATTAATTATCCTCATACATAATCCGTTATGTGGGTGACAATGTGGAAAAAAATAAAAAGCCTAAAATAAGTCAATATGGGTCATATATCAGACATTCATATACTAGAAATTCATTTTCTATTTAACATATAACTGCAATCATATATATATATATATATATATATATATATATATATATATATATATATATATATATATATATATATATATATATATATATATATATATATATATATATATATATATATATATATATATATATATATATATATATATATATATATATATATATATATGGCCGATAACACGAAAATACAAAAAGAAGCAGGTTGGCTGTGATTCCCTCAATATGGAAGGTTTAAGGGAATCACAGCCAACCTGCTTCTTCACTTTATGAGGGTACAGTTCGTTCTTCATCACAATATGATATATAAACATCACAAGTATTGCATTTAAATATTATTATATTAATTCCTTAATCATGCCTACAGGGATTCTTCTCTTAACTTCGTTCTTATATGAGAAACTTAATGAAATGAGCAAAAACTCCTTATACAATACAAAAAAACTCTGTGGAAATATGAATCGTAATAATAAATAATAGCTAAAGCGAAGTACTTAAAGCATCAAGGAACACACAAGAATGCGGTTGTTTGAACTATCGGGGTACTGACAAAGATGAATAATTTAAGATAAAAAATATACTTGAATAACATTTGCATTCCTTAACTAATTCGTCATTCGGTGCACACATAAGCAATTACTTTACAAGTTCTTTCTAATAGGTCTTAAACTATAAAAAAAAGGTTTTTAATCAATAAAAGTTATAATAGCCATAAAACATAATAAGTGTTAATTTCTATTAACACTTATGAGAATATTATGACTATTATAATATGGGGACTCCTATCTCCTGCTGCGAATGGGCAAAATTTATATATTTCTGATATTATTTATCCAACTACAGTTGCCTTCAAAGTTTTGCAATTGATATCCAAAATGATTTTAAAATAAACAACGTTTTGTTTAAAAAAACATTGTAGTGTAGTTAGTAGAGTCTTACAACTCACATTTAAGAACAATATCTCAGTCGATAAGATTCGGACTTACGATCTGCATGTCATAAGTTTATATCTTCCATTGAACTATTGATGTCAGCCATTTTCCTAACACAAGCATTGTAATAAGATTACTTGAAATGGTTAATAATAATTCTAGTAATATTATAAAATACAGCATTTTTGAATTAAAGAGTACATAAGACAAACGAAATTATTAACAGGTATATTTAAAGAATTATTAAATATTATATGTTAATTCCGATTTTAATTTAGATCAACTGAGTTCTTTTTAGTTATTCAATTTAAACCCAATTTTTACAAGATTTAATTCAATGTCGACTGACTTAAGTAAATAAACAACTGAAGAATGTTGTATACCTAGTGGGAAGTTCTGTCTTTTCACGATTATTTAAACATGTATTAAATATATTTATAGCAAACGAATATTAATGAAGAATGTTTGTATTAAATGGTATTCATTCGTATGCATTAATTTTTAAGTCATTGTTATGTTTCATCTTTTTTATTATACTATGAAAAGGCAAAAGAGCAAGCATGTCGCGATGGAAATAAACCAATTCCGTCTATACTTATCTGCAACAGAGGTATTGCAGAAGCTTTGCCAGCCTTTGAGAAATATGTAGTCCTCTTTATTAAAGACATAACAATTCCTCCTATACTTATTTACAATAGAGATATTGCAGAAGCTTTGCCAGCCTTTCAGAAATATGTAGGCCTCTTTCTTAAAGACATATCAATTGGCATATACTGTTGCTGGTTTTTTATAGTAGTGGAAATAAGTTTCATCCACCCACGTCACTCACCCAAATGTCAAAGATTAAATTTTTCTTTCTGGAGAGTTATGTTATATATTGGAATTTAATCTTACTTATATTATAAATACGAAAGTTTGTGAGTATGTATGTTTGTTACTCTTTCACGAAAAAACTACTGGACGGATTTGGATGAAACTTTACAGTAATATAGTTTATACACCGGAATAACATATAGGCTACAATTTGTAATGATTTTATAAAATTTTGGTCTGATTATATTATTAAGTAAAAAAAATATATTTATTTAAAATGATCTTTCACGAAACTTAATGTGGCAGACCAAATTACACGCGAGCGAAGCCGCGGGCAAAAGCTAGTTAATAATATATTTCTAAAAGGTGTTGTTGCTCAACTTTTAGTGTACACTATAATGAAAATTAGATTTTACCCACACAAACAAATACGTCGAAATATATTCTGAACATGGTTATCTTGAAGAGCTTGAAATTATTATTCATATTAATATGAAACGTCTCACATAACAAGAAATTTAGCCTTGGTGTTAGCTCTAATTGCCGCTATAGACGACAGTGAACGTCAACAAGCGTTGTAATGGCGTCGAACAATAGTCAAAACATCGATAGCTTGAATGTTCTACATACATTAAAATATAGTTATTCCGCACTAGAGGGGGATGTTGACCTTGTTTTGTCGTGTAAATAGTTATTAGAAGAGATCTTAGTAGAGTCTTGTTAAAAGGATTCTATGTTTAAAATTATTTCCATTGCTATTTATTTATTCTTCTCGTACATTTTAGTACAAACCACTTTTGTATGTAACCGCTTTAATGGCTTTCTCTACCAGTCAATCTGTGGCTGTGGCGCTTATGACGGAGGTGGATGAATTTGAAATGAAATGAAGGGAGGCAGAAATTTAACAAAAGACCTTAACTCTACCCTTAAAGCAAGTGTTATCATTTTTTCTTTGAGTTACTGATGCATGCTATTAAGATGACTTTATAGTTTTTGTTATTAGAAAATTACTACTATTTTGTTAAAAATCATAATTGTCATGTACTTTTGCAATTTTTGTTAAGTTACTTTTTATATTTATTATATATTTATTTCATTTTTATTTTCTTTTATCTAAAACTTTATTTTATAACACCTAGGGATTAAAAAAGGACCCAATACCTTCAGGCATTATTCTAATAATCGTCCGTGTGATCAGAATTTATATTACCTATTTGTATTTATATAATACAATTAATCGTTTTAGTTTTAATAATATAAGAATAGTTATTAGGTTTGTCAAAAGCGAGTTTTAATCATCCACTACACAAATTGTGAAAAGCCGCAAAGCAAACTTTTGCAAAATTTAAACTTAGGATACTGCGGATCGAAGTCGAACGGCCGACAACGCCCGTTCATTTGAATTACGTCCGCTCTGCCTTTTGTAGTCAACTTCATTTAGAAAACTTAAAGAGAACTCTTTTATTTCGCCCCAGCAAAGAACTTAAGAGATGCATTGTTAAATCGGTAACAAATTGCACGCCGTGATTACGTTAAGAACTTTGCCGTCGAATAAAGGCAGCTTAGATTGGAATTTAACCGTTACCTGCTCCCTGATTACTGCTGAATTTGAAAATGCGGACGGGATTTATTAGTAGCTTCTTCAAAGAGGGGCGAATGGAGTTTAATTATATTTTTAATTCCACATTTCTCATCTTTGATAAACAATACTTCTTCCTTTTCCGTCATTTCAAAAGTTTTTCAATTTGCGCAAATAAATCCAAACATTTCCAACGTAGAAATAAGCTTAGCAGTGCAATCAGAAGAATCAGTTCAGACCAGGCCTCTAACTCTTAAATTTCTCAGAAGAGCCAGCCTGTTGATGTTAGACATTATTATTGCCCGAAATGTGATGTAACGTCAATCTATAAATAGAGCTTTGGAAAAGGCTGTTTTTCAAAAGCACATATAGAAATTACTTCAATTATATATGTTTATCACAAAAAGCAGCAATAGCTCAGTTGTTTGGGATCAGCCCACGATCTGTTCGTCGTGAATTTGTATCTTCCATTAGACTTTTGATGTGAACCATTTGTTAGCACAAACATTATAAGCAGTTGGAATGATTTACATAGAATTTGAAGGCTTTAAAAAAAAACATTCTTTGTTTGAATTATATTTAAACCTTATCTGTCGCTAGCTTTTTATACGAGATTTTTGCTAGGTTGTAGCTACAAATACAAGTTTTCATTGACTTTACTCATTTTAGGGCTCAATGTATTAAAAAATAATTAGAAAATCTCAGAACATCAGAGAAGTCAATTGCTCTATTACGGATATTTAACTAATAAGGCAATAGTACCTGCTTTTCACTCAGAGTAAGTTTCAACATGTCTCGTCTTGTCACCTCCCACGTGACTTATGACTGCAGCGATAATGTACTGTTGTCACGTGAGAGGTGACTTACCACTCATAAGGGTAAATATATACATTTTTTTATGAATAGGAAGGCAAAGGAGCAGGCGTCACCTGATAGAATCCCACAGAACTATAACATCATAAATTATCTAACAAAGCACATCATAATACTCATAGCTGTCATCGTTAATAAGTATGATTTATACTGTTTCAATTCTCACTATCAAATATCTTAACAGCCTAAGGTACACTCAATTATATAGAAATTTGCTTATGTTGTCTTTTAAATTCACTTTTATATTTAACATTTTAAAATCATTTCTATTTAATCACGTCAATCATTTTAAATGTTTAAATTGAGGAAGTTTTAAAAATGTCTATTACGATGATAGACATTTACAAAACTTCCTTTTCAAAATTTCATTTTGTGGGTAGTTTATTTGTATTATTCTCGTTAACATCGAAGGCAACATCTCCGTTAAGTGGCAACAAGTGTTCCCGGTAAATATCTCGCAGTCTTGACAAATGCAGCTAGAAACAAATATGGCTAATATTTTCCATTGTATTGTATACAAGTGTTAAAAAAAGTTTCTATTATACTTAGGATACTATATATTTCGAATATATAATACTTGTAATCCAAATAAAAATACAGAGAAAAAAATATAATTATTATATATCACAGACTACATTGTCATTGTTGATACAAAAAATATTGTACGTGTGCGTAAGACATTAGGACGAGTCACGCTTAGAAGGGAGTTGGGAGCGTCACGAAGTCTGCCTGAGGCAATTTGGTACCAAATGTCGTTTGCTACGTGCCCCACAAATAAAGAGGATAGGATAAAGCCCTGTATTACTTTAGGAGCTGTTAGTTTACAATATGTTGTGAATTATGTCGTTTTCATAAAAGTTGCACGTGATATTTTGTATCGCATAATAAACTTTGGTCAATGGTTCCAACGTGATTTTGGCAGGAATACATTGTTGTTTTTATGTAATAATTAGCAAATAAAAAAACTGAGACAGCCTTTATGACAGAAATTGACGCTTGCTAGGTTAGCTGTAACTATGTAAAAGTCAGTGTTTGAAGGAAAAAAGTAGTTTAAAATTATGATTTTTTACATAAAATAACACACAATTTCAAACTTTGAAAAACTGTACTATTATTATGTATCTTAACTCGGTGAAGTTGGTAAATGTACTAAAACACTTTCGTTGTGTTCATTTCATTAAAAAAAAAATTTAATCAGAGACTATAGCTTATTTTTATTATAACATACTTTTTGTTTCTTGCACTTAGTTTGGATCATGGAACAATATTTTTATGTGTTTATTAATTGTATTTTATGTGTCATTGAAAGATTATGGCGCAGATGTTGCTGAATCTTCCAGTAAAGCACCTAAACAAATTTAGATCACACTCTGTTGTCGTTTTTTCTTTTACACTATAACGGTATAATTATTTTACATTAAAAATATGTACATACATATATAATATTTATTTATATTTATTAAGCAAATGATAAAATTATTTTTCTTCATTTACTTTTAATTCAAATATTATTACAATCTTCTTCTACTTATGGTTCCTACTTAATTCTTATAAGTGCAAATCTATTTTTCTTTTCAACCCTTAATATGGGTTCCCCGTATACGCACCGCCCCTCTTAAGATTTACACAACCAACACAAGCAATAACCAACCGGCCTACATAAAGCATAGGGTGTTTGTTATTTTAAAATGAATGCCTGAATCCGGTAAAATATTGCCTGCTGTCAGCCACGACCGGGAACCCATATATTTTGCTCATCGTTGAAAATTGAACTACCGAAACATGAAGATGGGCACAGATAACTTATTTAAAAGACTGGCGTGATTTGATGCAGTGACTTTTGAACCTTTAAGAATAGAATATTTTAAATGTCCTATGATTTTTTGTAGATTTAATATATTTTAGATAAATAATGATTTATTTGTATTATTGCTATTGAAAATGAAAAATTAAAATATTTTTTACGATAATATTTTTGCAAAATATACGACCAGTCAGAAGAAAATCAATTATCGGTTTTCATTACAAACTTTGAGGCTTCTACGGTTCTTTAGAACGTATCCATGAAGCCGTATTATACTTACAGATCTGAATTTTGTTCGAGGGATTTAATGATGAGATCAGTTCAGATAAAAATATAAACTTTTAACAGTAATAATTGTGGTTTCTGAACGGTCGTGAATGATTCAAGTTTTTATTTTTTTTATATTATATTAGATAGGAAGGCAAACGAGCAGGCGTGTTCGATTCAAGAGCGGAAAATATTGAATTAGAAAAACAAACATAGCTCAATCAGGTTTACACTTATTATCTAAGGACTTGAGTTTAATTCTACCAATAGACTATTTATGTAAACCATATTTTCCTAACACAACAACTATGAGCTGAGTTGAATTAAACAACAAGGTTTCTAGTATAATAATATCAAAACTTTAACAATAGGTCTACTTTATTAAAGGTCCTAGTCTTTAGGAGGTCTAAGTCTATTTAGAAAAGGGGTGAATTAATGATCAGATAAACTTTCTATTCGTTTGCCAACTTCAGAAATAACAATACTTGTAAACTGAATAAATATATGGTAAAAAATACGATTTGATTTGTATGCTAACTGTTACGTAGCATAAAAATAATGCCGCAAGCAAACCGAACTGAACTTTTTGATCTTGACAATCCTCTCGGGATAACCGTCGCGAGCTCGTGTTACTATCGCATGGTAAACTATCGAAAACGAAAAAGGTTTGCATGTATAAGTCACAACCCTGGGGTAATTTCATATATCATATATTGACAGAAAAAAAACAAACTTTAGATTTATATATTTGTATATTTGTGTAACATACTCGTTAATTGTATGAATATGAATTAGTATACGCTTAATAGTAGCACTATTCTTTGTAATCGGCAAAATGAAGCGACATTCTGCTCTGCACGATTGGCAGAAACTGATGAGTATAATCGTAAGGAGATGGCGATAGCGTGGCACTTGTTGGGGTAAGCCTATGTCCAGTAGTAAATAGTATAAGCTGATCATACTCGTAATTTTGAACCCAATGACCAGCTGGAAATTTAATATGATTCAATATGAATAAAACATCAAGTTAATATGATTAATGAAGTCAGGCGTTACTTTGCGGAAATCCATCACTATGTGGACAGGCAAAACTTTTACTTAGCTAAGATCCGCCACAAGCAAACAATAACAGAAAATTAAAAATGTGTGTTTGGTGTTGTGTATAGTGATTGGTGGGCGGAGAGTTGCTGACGGCCGTTTTTCCGTAAGTTTTTAGTTTAAGTTCCAAATAAATCCACTTCATCCAGCAGGAAAACACACATTATTAATTTACTGTTATTGTTTGCTTGTCGCGGATCTTAACTAAGTAAAAGTTTTGACTGTCCACATCAAGTTAATAATAAATTTATTATTATTATATTAAATTATGTAGTTGGCATATTATTATATTATAAAAATAAATTTAATATAAAAATGTTACTATAACCGCTAAAGCAAATAGGCATCAAAATTTAAGTTCACAAGGTCGTAAAACACATTAGCACGTAGTTGGGGCCCACGCGTGCTTCCAACCAGCGATATTGGGGTAAAAGGGAAAATGCATTGGCTTTTTGTAATGTGGCAATAACCTGGGGATTAGGACGGCGGAATCTGGCATAAACTTCCATTTTGCGCTTAAAGCACTTATATAGCAGTCTCTAACATGGACTATTATAAGAGTATCCTGCTATAACCCCGATCATCGCACATAGGTAATATAATTTCCATTGTAATATCTTTTTATATTATGAAACATGATACCACAAAAAACTTTTTAAATACTGTAGAAAAATAATAAATAAACTCAAATTGCAAGTACGTTTTATTACAATAATAATATTAAAAATATAATATATTTGTAGGTACCACTATAATTTAAATATATCTTGAATTATTTTTTGTTTAAAATTGCAAACTTTTTTACATCATACACAAATTTAATTATATAATATTTTCTTTTGGTATTTTTAAGTCTTTGATGGAAATTCTGTTCTTAAATATATATACATATAATTTCTTCTGTAATTTATTAAAACGTAAGTCATGGGCTAACATGAAGATATAGCAGACATGATTTTACCTTTCCTTAAGTTAGCAAACTGAAGTGACAAAGGACTGAACACTTTTATCGCAAAACCAATAATCGTTGGAGTAATCGAGTGCTGGAGTGTAGACCGTGTCTCGGCAAACTTGGTATGAGACGCTCTCTTGCTAGATGGAGCGACGATATGTGCAGGCGGAAGGCAGGACTGGATGTGTGTAGCCGATTATTGGGCTAGGTGGCGCACCTTGGATGAGGTCTATGTACAGCAGAGAACTGACGTGGATTGATTATGATGATGATAATAAGGTCACGTGACTCGCAAGCGGTCTGATACAAAAAAGTGTATAACTATAATTAATGTTAATACTAAGAATATAATACATTTAATATTATATTTTAAAGTTAATTGTAGTGAACTATTTTTAAATCAATTACTTGGATAATATAAAAATATAGAATAGTACAAGCTAGCTAAATTAATTGAAAAGAAATTTAGATAGTAGAGATTAAAGATTGTTAACATAAAAAATACGTTAATTTCTTATGATAATATTTTAAGTTTGTAATACATTAAAAAACTATAATGGAAAAATCTATACTAGATATTATAAATTTTCTTATAATTTATGTTTAATATTAATATTACGCCATAAATATTGTTTTACGTATTTCATAATTAAATTAGAATACATTGGGCGTGTTAATTAATTTATCTAACACTGAGCCAACGCCTACTTTCGTCTTGGGGATGCGGGAAAAGTTTGACTCGACTTCAAATCGAAACCTTAGGCAATATCTAATATTAAACAAAAACGTACGGCAGCTTGTAAGCTATAATTGCTGTACTGATTTCTTCTTAATTAAGAAATTTTATATAGTCTCGTTTTAGATTATTTATTATTTTATTTAAAACTACCTAGAACATAAAGAAGTATAAAATTTTTTTTATGGAAAAGTTAGATAAACGACCAAGCGTGATGGTAAGTAATAACGCTGCCCATGGAAATCTGTGGCATAAAAGGAATTGCAGCTGCGAATACAGGAAGAGGGAAGTATTGAGAAGGGATGAAAGAAGCAAAAAGAAGAGGAAAAGATTTGGGCCTGCGGCTCTTAACGCCATGGGTTACCGGCATGATGATATATATATATATATATATATATATATATATATATATATATATATATATATATATATATATATATATATATATATATATATATATATATATATATATATATATATATATATATATATATATATATATATATATATATATATATATATATATATATATATATATATATATATATATATATATTGTACATGAAAAGAAAATTGATCGCGATACTCATTAAATTTTTTCTCAACCCTATATGTTGTTAATACTGTACAATGTAATATTGCGTTGTCCGACCAACACAGCCTAAATAATGGAATGGTGATAAATCACAGCGTCCTTTCGTTGACATTTTGTTATTCCGATGGAATACAAACCACCGTTTATGTTAGGGACACCAATATTTTAGCGCGTGACGTTGCATACTACCTGAGATAGCTCCATAATATCGCCAATAGTAAAAATCTTGTCTAATGTTATGATATTCATATGCATATATTATATACATAGTCCGTCTAACACGTGAACCGTGATTAATAATCACTTAACTCATTCCGCTTTGCGTGTACCATCTATGATACACGGTAACTTGAACCTCAAGCCACGTGTACACGATAATACTGATACGATACCAATACAATAACGTATCACCTAATTGAAAAATCAAACAGGGATTTCGTTTCAATTTTTTTTTTTCATTTTAACTAGTACATAGATATACACTGCAATCTATGTAAAGCAATTTGAAAATTTAATTGTCAAAAACAACTTGTTTTCAAAAACAATAACTAATTTAAAACAACAACTAATTTAAAATACGAACGAAAAAATTGTTTCAAATATTGTTCAGTTCTAACTAGTATATAGACACCGCAATCTTATGCTAAATCACTTTAATCAATTTGTAAATTGAATTTAAATGTCATTAGCGAACTTCTAAACTAATTCAAAAAATTTTCGTTTTAAATATTATCCAGTTTTAACTAGTACATAGACACCGTTATGTATAATAAATATTTGCTTATTTTAATGTCGGCCGTTTTTTGAGTTGTTGACATGCCAAACGATATTCATTTGCAATTTAAATGTCAATTAAAAACGTTGTCTTAGCTTGATTTGTTTGAAGACTACAATGAAAGTTGAATTAAGAAAATTTACATACAAATTTTGTGGTTATTTCTTGTGCCAAAGGTTTTTAGCAAAATCTACAATGGAATGCTGTTATGGTACAAGTGGTAGCAAGTTTGCCGCGCCTCCGTAACGAGGCCATCATACATCAGCATCCTTGAGAGGCCGCATTCCACGAACGACATCTATTTACGGTCTTAGTCCTCATTTTCCTAAGTAATTGCAAATATAATCTATTCATAAGTTATTTGCTTTACTTACCGAGTAGGTACCTCCATATTATTATTTACGGATAGATATTGTAACAAAAAATTATATTCTTATCGTATATTTTCTTTAGACCTGCCTTTTATGAAGATAACGGACATTAATTTGGATTGAACTCATTATAACTTGGAATGTTCCACGACGTAAGATTATTGTTTTCTATATAATTAATATCATATTGTTGCACAAGGAGAAAATATTTCAAATAATTGAAATTCAATATACTGGTTTGGTACGTAATAAACTAATACCCGGGCTACCCGACATAGAACTATGGAAGAAAACACCAGTAAACGGGCACCAGCGTCTACATGATAAATAAAAAACAATATGCCAACCCCGTCCTTCTGCCTAGCATTGGGAACACCATCATTCCTTATTTCTGAGGAAGGCCAACGCCAAGCAGTGATTGAACTATTACGGCTGTTACTATATCTATTAATGCATTTATTTACACACCAAACTTTAATTTTAATTTCTACCGCTGTTTGTATGTACACACAATAACAAGGATTTATTTAGGGTAAAGAGATGGAAAAAATTATATTAAAGTCGAAATCTCAAGAAAACTGTCAATATAAAACTAATAATTTTAATTTTGTTGTTTCAGAACATCCTGGATAAATTCAATCCAGGTGCTCGGCAGATGATAACAGCTGGAAAGGCCTATCTGAAGGCTTTACATGGTAAGTGACTACACCTATGTATGAACATTATTATACCATAAAGCAAATGATTTTCATAAACGTACAACGACTTATGAGTAAGAAAAAATCTACATCTGAGGTCGGTCGAACGAAGCTCTGAAGTGTAGTCACTACTTCTGAGCTTCGTTCGATCGACCTCTCGCTCTCCCTCCTATTTTTGGATGGAGGCCAATCAGGAAAAGGAATCCTATCATATAACGTGTTTTCTAAAGCCAAAAAAGGCTCCGAGGAATTGTTTGGAATAATTCCGACCGCTGATTTCAAAATACCACACAACTTGCCACAAAGAAAAGTTTCATACCCACCATCTGGATGAATACGATACTGTACGGCGCGTTTTTCTCGAAACTTCTTTCAACACACCACTACCCCTTGGAACCAGCTTTGTCTATTGATGTTTTTGAACTCATACGATATTGGAAAAACAAGCCTACACATTTCTCAAAGGTTGGCCACGCTTCTGCAATGCCTATGGTACCACGGATGCCAAGAGAAACGTTGAATGGTTTTCATCAGAATTGATACGCCTGCTCATTCGCCTTAAAAAAATAAGGCATCTACAGTGCCCTTAGCATTGCACATTTTTATAGGCGGCGTGGTTATCATCAGGTGAAAGATGCAACACACAGGGTCGCTGCATAGTCCCCGATGTAGAATAGCGGTAACTGACTACCACTTTCTTTCCGTGGCTGTCTTATGAGGCGACTGAGGGAGCGTCTGTGTACCTAATAAAGACGAGTCAGCCAAGCATAAAAATTACACTCGAAGCTTATAAAATTGATGTATATATTTATATGTCAAATTCATTGTAATTCATCGTTTCTGTTAGTTCTTTTAATGTATACAGAAAAATCGCGAATGAGATAAAACAATTAATTAATATAGTGTTAGCCAAATGGGTGCATCTATATGCAAAACCTCACTATTGTGTGCTTGTTCGGCTTCGGAACTAGGGCGCAGTTTGTGCCAAATGGTCTCTGTTGGCTTATCTACAGTATTATGGCGATGCTCTAACAGCAATAAACTTAGCCATTGTGTAGGTACGATGCATGGCTCTAGTATCTTGTTTGTACTTAAATTTGACGCTCTATATGGCCAGCTAAATTGTTTCACTTTACAACGCGAATAAATCTTATAAGGAGATATTGTTTGCTAATTTAGCTTATTTAGCTTTTTCCTTTTTTTATCGAAATTATCGATTTCAAAGAATATACCGTGTGGTTCCCGACATAAAATAAAGCTACCCTATATCTTCCTGTTATTATCATACGAGGTAATTAAAGAGCGAAGGATGAGAAGACCAGTAGATGGACAACAGTATCCAATGAGCCTGACAATTGTGGGGATAACTGCAACACTTCTCAATTATAAGAAAGAGCAATGTCCAGCAAGTGATTTTTATCGTCTATTGATTAAACAATTTAATTTATTAAGTTCAAAATGAAATATTAATCTTAATATGACGTTGCCTTTTAAACCAGGAGGAAACCTAGATATAAGTATTTTAAAAGCTCCATGTTTGGTTTATGTGTGTCTAAATAAAAAAATAAGTTTAGTCTATTGTCTATATATTCATTTAGCATACGCGTACAGTATCCATCTATAATTTAAACGTTCAGCACATGTCGATGCATCAATTCCCATTTTTCACGATCCGAGACATTACTTCAACTTTCTATGTCCTAACTCTTGTTTTTTCTTTTAATAGTTCTGTAAGTTTTCTTATTGTTCCTTTAATTTTCCATCTTTGAAGTTTGAAATCAAAGTTTTATGACGAACCAAATACCAGTGATTCTTTTCCTTCGATTCTTAATGTGCTATTAGATTTCGCGTTTCTCGTTAACTATTCAATACTTCTTTAACTACTGAACCAAAATTTGTTTGTTGAAGCAATTTGTTATAAATTATCTTATTTTTAAAGTTTATAGCAATTTTTTATTCTACAACAGGGGCAGCCGCAGCATCACGCATGTACGTAGATGCAGTTGGTAAATTGGGAAGACAAGCACAGCAAGGAACGTGGGGTGGATGTGCCGATATAGGTAAATATACAACGTTTACGGCCAGCAGATAGAAGATTTTTACTGAGGCTGGATATCCTTAATCCAAAATCAAAGCTGTGTGTGTATGCATGTTAATTGATTAACTTTTTGCCATAGATACATTTACATCTCTAGTTTTTACAACCGTGGTATACAAAATCCTTTGTATAACACCATCAAACTTCCTGTAGCTTACCTGGTTATGGGTATTGTAAGCTACAGGAAGGACAATGAGATGTATCATATTTTAAGGTTCTTTTAAGATATGATACATCTAATTTGTCATTAATATTTGACTTTCCCCCACAACTTCCTTGTTAACTTTTCATAGAATTATTAAATAATTATAATTTTTTTGTGAATTTTCTTTGAAACTAATGTCAACTTAAAGACAACCGAACGTTCTCATGCTTATCTGCGTGATGTACGCTTGATCTATACCCATTATGTTATAAAAAAATAAAAAAGAGTGTAGAGTTTCTTTCGCCATTTCTTCTTCGTTCAGAGGAATCTCATTACGAAATGGTGGCAATGCTTTATTGATAACAGACTGACGCTCAATAAATTAAATGTTATTTCTTATGTCGAAATAAAGAATTTTGAATAAAATAAAGACTGACCTAAATTTTCCTTAAATAGTCCTCGAATTCTCTACCCGATAAAGTTTCATCAAAATTATTTGTCAAAATCTATGTCTTGTCTTGTGTCAATTTATGTAAAAGATTATTTAGAAATATGATCGACAGACTGACTGACAATCTATTAATAGTAATATTTTTTATATTACAGATATACACTTTAATTTTATTTTTACATATTGATTACAGGAACAGCCCTCATGAAAGTGGTGGAAGTGTATCGAGAAATACAAGATCAACAAATGAATATCGTAAGTTATATTTATTAATTACAGAAATTACCTTTCAGTTGATTTATTTTTGTAAAGCTTGTTTGTTAAAATATCGACCATCGTTTGTTTCAGCTTAAAGCATTCTACGTGGATTTGTTGGTCCCCTTGGAAACTAATCTGGAAAAAGATACAAAAGTAGTACAGGTTGGTCAATATGATTTTTTCCTTCATAATCTTTTATGCCTACAGAGTCGTGTTCCAGGTTTGTTTACTGAATTGGGGAAGCTCAGAGTTCAAATAACCTTAAGTGTTTCGTTTATCTGCGAAATAAGAATTTTGTATTAAAAAAGTTTTGTTCGGATTGGATACTCCGGTCCGAGCACGTACATATACTCGTATATTTAGATAGTTAGTACCGGATATATCGTTGTATTTTGCTATTGGATCAAGTTGAGCGCCGATGTTTTTTCTTTCTAAAATTTCAATGATCGTCATCCAAACAGATATAATAAGTTGCTGAGTTTAATTCAAAAAGTTTACCTGCTTACTGTTTGTTTTAGTCGGAACAAAAAAGATTTCTGCAGCAACACAAATTACGCTCCGAGAGTTACAGTAAAGCGGCTGCTACGATTAAAAAACAAAGGAAAAAGAAAACTAACGTCACAAAAGTTGGTTCTGCTATGGACAAAGAAATGAAGGTGGGGTAAATTATTTAAATAAATGTATGATGCTATGATACGCAAGACGTGTCGCTTTTCTTACAGGTTTAAATGTTTTTCCACTTTAAATTCAAATTGCACTCGTAATAATAGTTGTTATTTCTTACACGCAATAACTCAAATACATAAATTGCGGCTACGATCTAAAGTGGTAAATTCAATTTTATCTTACAATACACTATATTGTAACTTAGTTGTAAAACCATAGTAGTACAAATGAGTCGTTCGAAAGTAGTTTCGTACTACACCCTCATCATCAACAGCCTGCGGCAGTCTACTGCTGGACATAGGCCTCCCCTATGAAGCGCCACCTAGCCTGATCTACGGCTTCACGCATCCAGTTTCTGCCAGCCGCCCTGCGCAGATCGTCGCACCATCTAGCCAGGGGGCGTTCACACTTCGTTTACCGAGACGTGGTCTCCACTCCAGCTCTCATTTGCTCCAACGATTGTCAGATCTCCGACAAACGTGACCAGCCCATTGCCACTTCAGTTTGCTAATTCGAAAGGCTATATCGGTTCTCTGGCGGATTTGTTCATTCCGAACCATATCTACCAGAGAAACTCCGAACATAGCTCTCTCCATAGCTCTCTGAGCGACTCTGAGCTTGTGAAGCAGACGGACTGTCAGCGTCCACGTGTCGGCGCCGTACGAGAGTACAGGTAGGACACACCACACCCCATGCTGTGTACATTGCTATTCGGTGAGGGTGTCCCGTGTTTCGTACTGTCGGTGCCGGTATCTGGAGGCCTAATTTATTTCCGTTTCCTTTATTTTCTTATTATCCTCTCATTGCTTCCTGCCTCTCCTCCCAATAAAACCTTCTCCTTCCACTATCATCCTTACCCCCAAGTTAGGCAATGCATTTGCGTTGCCCATTGCGGATGACCTGCTGACCTGATTGGCAGGGCTCGATCTCGTCGTTTGTCTGCAACACAAAAATTAACCATATGTTCCTGACCCAAACATTATTAGTTTAGTTGACATGGTTCATAATCATTCTATAATAGTAATTACCAAAACATTCGACTACACTTTATAAAAACAGAGTTGCAAATTTAATAAATTCAAGAAAATTGAACATATGTCTCTTATAATATAACTTGTATTTAATATTTTTTACTTTACTTACGGAAAGGGTTTGCCGCTTGCATTTGAAAATAGAATAAAAATAACCACGATAAACTTAATCATATTTTTAAAACTTATGCGTATTAAAAATTAGCGTTTTAATTTTCAGAGCATGCAAATACTTGAAGAGGAGAAAACAAAATTGGACGCATTTTGTGAACAGAGCTTAAAGAATGTAAGTGATATAAACAAGTAGTGTAACAACATTCATGATTAATGTACTCATATTATGTCATTCGCGTATCTACTACGCATGTGTGTAAGTAGACAAATAACACAATGGACTGTGTGATAACTGGATTTAACGTTTACATATAAGCATAAATAATAAAAAATTGTATCTGCACATGTGATGGAGAAAACACCAAATATATGACACTATTACTTTCAATTTGTACGAAAACTCGAGAAGTTCAGCGTCAGTCTAAAGAAACTGAAAGTGTCCAAAAGGGTGTAAATTAAATATAATAAAACGAGCGTTTCATTTGTATTGCTTCTTTAATTTGAATTTATCAAGCTAACGACAATATAACATTTATGTTCTTTGTATTTATTATTTTTATTATTTTATACGTCCAGGCAATGACTCAAGAACGTCGCCGCTACGGATTTGTACTTGAACGTCAGTGCTCGCTGGCGAAACACTGGCTGGCATATCACACGGCCGGAGCCGCTACATACAATGCTGGATTAGAAGAATGGTTAGAAGTGTCACGCACCCGTGAATACCTGCCGCCTAATGTTGAGGCTATGTTCGTCAGCAAAATGAGAGTGAGTTAACATAGGTTTTTTTTTTAATTAAATGAAATTATTTTTTTGTCGACTCTGCAAAATGCGTGATATAAAAATGTCAAATATAATATCAGTAGTTAGGGCACCAGGATTAGAATTAAGTACGCTTTTTTTACGAGATAGGAAGTCAAACGAGCAGGCGTGACACCTGATGAAAGCAATCAATGCCGCCAACAAATCCGCAGCGCCATAGACATTGCAGAAGCGTTGGCGATCTTAACGCTGGTATCCACTGAACTATAATGAAGTTGGTTGGTCGTTCTGTTGAATAAGGAATCAGCCCAATTTTTGATATAAAAAGTTTATTATCTTTTATACATTCACGAAGGCCGAAATGAAGTCAGATTCATTCGTCTGGATATTTTCGACGATTACCATTTTACACTATATTTTATTTGCTAACGCATTTTCGATACTATTGTTAAGATAGAAATTTCATTTCCTCCTCTATACAAGAACAAACAAACAGGCAAGTTTTTTGTCTGATAAAATAAAGCCCTCCATAGAAATCTATAACACCATAGGCATTACAAAATGCGTTATGAGTTTATTTTGAAAGGTTCCAATATCTGGTCATCCAAGATCCTGGTCCTCGACGATTCGGACCGCACGACGTTATATGCGGTTATGAGGAAGATACTTATATTATCTAAATTATCAGTCAAATGTATTTTTTTAATATAATTAACTAAAATAAAATAATTCTTAAAATAATGTTGAGAAATTACATAACTCTCACCATATAAATAAATCGCACGTTTTTACATTTTATTTTTATCGTGGACCTTTAAGTTAGCACTAAAGATTGCTAACTTCACATGATATCCAATTTATATTTTAAACTTTAAATCTACGGTTCTATTCAATAACAAGTTAAAATAATAACCTAAAAACAAATTAAATATATTTCATTTATAAACCTTAAAGTATTTGCGCCATCTCTATGTTGCACGCTGTACCGTAATATGTCATAAAAATCTGTTGCCACTAGCATTAAATTATTTTATGGCTTTATAGCTTTCGTAATTTATATGAATGTTTTTTACTTTGAGTTCCTACTTCGTGAAACACGTACGTTGTAAAAAAAAGAAAATTATTCAATCATATACCACTTTTTCGATAAGCATACTTACAGTAGTATAGGTATGGGCCTACACTGAGTATTTTACATAAGAGCCCTTTTCATGTATTGTAATAATATTTGCTAGATTTCACGAAGAGAAATAAGCTCCCTAATAGAACGATCTATTAATTAAATTGATTATGCGTCTTTCATATCCAGGTCTTTAAAAAAGTCAATCTTACATAAGATGTAGGAAAATAGTGGTTATACTAAAAATATTGAAATAGATAAGAATTCATTATGCCATCCATTTTGTCTACAGCAAGTTACTTTCTGGGCCGAGGAAGATGTCTATGCCAGTCCACGTAATGGCGACGACGACGATCGAGCTTCCGTTGGCTCAGCGCTCCGGAAGACCAGATCAGTAGACGCATCGTGCCTGGATGTGCGATCAATCGCTGAACTCGGCTCGCCTGCTCAAGGACTCTCGAGAGCTAAATCTGATTTCAATTTACAAGCCAGTTCCAATACAGGAGAGCAAGGTTAATAGCCTAATTTTCTTCTATACATGTATTTTTTATCAACTTAAAAATAACGAACTTTTTAACCTATTATCTTACTCTCGTCTAAGTTGAAATCACAATCTTCTCCCTCCTCTCTCCCTATTGCATAAACACATATTTATTGCCTTAGTATAATCTATAATATTGGTCTTAGTATATCATATACAATACAATACATTTCGTGCGGAATGTTCTTACAAATTAGTTTCAATTCGAAATTTCTAGCGTATGTAGCCAACTTTTTTCCCAAATCGTAGTTCAGGAACTAATTTATAAGAACGTCCTGATCAGAAAATGACCAAACGTACGTGACGTTAGGAATTTCGCAATTAATGCATAGATTTAATTTTATTTACTGGTCATACATTTTGTTTGGTTTCACTGCATTCAGCATTTACGGAATCAACATTTTTAAGTGTATCTAAACGAATTTGATTGCAAACTCAAAAAATAATATATGAAAAATATATTAAAGTATGACACAACCATATAGCGAGATATTGTCTCACATAACAAGCGATCGCATATAATAAATCATTGAGATAAATAAGGAACATACATCAACATTGTACCCCGTAATATACTTTTGATTTTAAATATGATTATGTATTTACTGCTGTGTTTATTAGTTATATTTCAGTTTATTTTATCAAAGACTGCATCTTTGAGAAATTAAATTGAAATATAAGTGCTACCTTTATATTATAGATAATAACCCACGAACAAACACACGTCCTTCGTCACTGGCCCCACCGGCGTGTACGTCCCATGATCCACCGCTTGCTCGAGCTCTTTATGCCTATGCTGCTGCTGGTGACAATCAGTTGAGCTTCCAGCAAGGAGATATTCTGGCATTGCTAGGTGACCGAACAAAGGGTTGGCAGTACGGTGAAAATTTACGTACACACGGTGCCGGATGGTTTCCCCTCGCCTATACAGAACCAATACTGAACGAAGAACCCATGTAAGTATCATTTTAAATCTTCTTTTTTTATTAAAGTGGGTCATGTGATGATAAGCAAACACCGTCTTTAATGAACATGGCTCCCTAACATATGTAATGCATTGCAATTGCATTGCCTATCTTAAGGTGAGATTGTGAACAATGGGAGGAAAAGAAAGATTTGATGGGAGGGCAAGAAGGATGTGCCCATTACATCCTTCTTCCCCTCCCAGTAGGATAAGAAGAATAAAGGCCTTCCTTTATTCTTCTTTGTCCTTTCGTATCAAACCTGTAGATCCCTTTACTCACTCATGTGATACAAATATGTATCAATAACCCTACGTTTGAGTATTCAAAATACATCATAAATACTTTTTGCAATAGTCGAGGGCTAGTGTAGACTTCCATTTACTTATAAGTATGTACACATCGGGAAAGAAATTGTAATAATTTGTAATAATTGTAGAAATTTAAATAATTGTAAAAATATTAAATTGCGAACTTTTTAGCGGAAACTCGCCAGCACGTTGGAGTCATGCCCAAACTCCTATTGAAACTCCACCGCCTGCCCCTATGGCCCACGCGCAGGTTTCATCCACTTCAAGTACAGGCCATGCGCATTCACACCCACCCACTCGCATGTTCGGTGATACTGTAACTGCTCATCATGTTTCAAAGGTATATTTTCTGTTTCTTATAATATAATATAGTCATACTTAAGTAATACAAATAAGAAATTCAAAATCTAAAAAAATATATAATAGTATAAAGCACAATAAGCTTATTATGAAAAGAAAACATTAATCTAAAAAGATGACATGACAAAAAGTGATGATATTATCCGTTAATTATTGTCCTATAGGGCCGCTTGGGTACAAATTCTCCAGGACTGCCTCCGACTTTACCAGCACCATCACCAAGTGCTCTTAGTTCGTCTGCCAGTGCAACCTTCCACGCTTCTACTTCTGCTCCATCAGCCACAAGCGCAATCAAAAATTCTACATCAGCTGCAAGTTTTACCACCCATGCTGTTATTGAGACTAGAAGCTTTGGCCCACAAACATTACCGATGCGTTCCCAGGTGTGTAAAAAACACATTTTTCATACAAATTTAAATTGTAGAAAAGTACATAAATCATTTTTTCATTTCTTATGCTTCTATTTTCATATATTCTATCAAGTCTGGTCCTATTTTAAACGGAGTCAAGAAAATGACAAAAACATACAATTAAGGTACAAATAAAACACGGATCCATTTCATTTTACTTTAAGAAACCGGAGAATTAATGATTCTACCTCAGCAGCTGTTGAAGTCCTAAAGCAAATTCTGACTTCAGTCAATAAGTACCTACTTAATTAAAAGGAAATTTATTAACAATAACTATACATTTAATTAATAGTTTATATAGATAATTTTCACTTTCAGGTTAGCTCTTATATTTATTGTATTTTTTTTGTATTAGCTGTTTGAATAAAAAGTAACTTTTTGTAACTTAAATTATTCTTTCGCAGGTGACTCAAAACAAAGCTGTTCCAACAAAGACCGCCGTGACTGCAGTTGGAGCCGTGGGTAATGTATCACTGCACAGTTCGAATGATTCAGGATTTTCAAATGAGCCTCCTCCACAACCCGATGTTGACTACAGCGATGAAGAGGCTCAAAGACTCCGCGTGCCTATCAGGTATTAATTAAATAGTATATGTATAGTCATGCTTCTTAATTTATTTTGTTGCTTTTTTGTAGTATGCTAGATTTATGAATATAATTTCAATTATTTTTATAGTAAACCCAATCAACAAAACAATGAACGTAAAGCGTATTTGCTAAAAACTCAAAGCCTGAAACGAGGTCCGAAATACAGCAACACAAATAACGGTTATTTAACTGATGATCAACAACTTCTTTTACGTAATATGCTCGATATGGATAAAGATTCGCAAAAAGTAAAAAGAACAAAATCATTTTGGAAATTTGGTCGCACGACTTCTGAAGAAATAATGGAAGGGATGTCTCTCTGGCAACATCGTGATATTGTTGATACTGTGCCAGAATATAAAAAAAAGCTATTCGTTAAATTAAAAAAGGAATTGAGACCAGCTCCCGATATCCCAGAACCAAGAAAACAAGCTTCCATTGAAAATCAAACGGCACTTGAAAGTGTGCAACCAAGACCTCAGGAAACAATTGACAGAAAAGATGTTAAAACAACCAGCGGATTGAGACAAGCGAGAAGCTTGGGCTCTGTACAAACTGACGAAAGACTAGATAAAGGAAAGAAAACTAATGAAAGTTTCCATCAAAATCAAATCATGAATAAAAAAAGTACTTCAGAAAAATCAATTATAGAAGAAAAACATGACGATTTTATACCTCGAAATGAATCAAGACATTCTGATTTAACAAATACTAGTACCATTAAAACAAATTTCGAGAACAGTTTTTATAATGACGATACAGGAGAAGGATTTGTGATGAAAACTGTTAAGCGTAGAGAAATTTTACAGAGATATGACAATGATAGCAGCTCGGATGTTAATTCTGTTGCTTCAAGTACAGATCCATATGACTGTATAATAGTAGATGACCATATGACATCTAAGAAGCAGCAAGAACTTGATAGACGCAGACAGGCTCATATAATAGATGAAGACGTTAAGAAAACTAAAGAAAACGCATATATGCCGGAATTTGAGGAAATAGAAATAACTCCAATTAAACCTCATGCTCGAGCAACAATTACAAATGAAAAATCTAAAAAGTCTTCCCACGAACGAACGCCTTCTAAAACTATGGAATTCAAAACTTTTAAAGATAACTCAAAGGAAATTAAAACGTTTTCAGCATCATCGGAAACATTGAAATACAAAGATAATGAACAACCTACAGACCGATATGGTATACCTATTGAGAGAAACAATAACGAAATTCGAAACGAAGATTCTTATAATGGGCATGATGATGGAACACTGAAGTATAAGAAAGGGCCAAGTAAAGAAGAGAAAACACGTCATTCTAACAAATTTGAAAACGGCAAAAAACATAAAGAATACCCTCAAGCTGAAGTTAGATCACAAAAGAAAGATACACGTCCTTACGAAAGCCAAGAACCCAGAATCGACTACTCTTTAGATAGACGTCATATTAAAAAAGAATTTACTGACTCAAAAACAAGAGACACAAGATTAAGAAATAGGTCTAATAGAAGTTACGACGATAGCACATTACAATATAATGGTCGTAAGGAAGAAAGGTACTATGATGCTAATATATCATACTTTAGTGATCAAGAACGACGTGTTTCAAGATATGATTATGAAACAGATTCAAGAAAAGCTGAAAAATCTAAAATAAGACAGGAAGAAGCTAGGCTTGAGGCAAGACGTTTTATAGATCGTCGAAGTGAGGGACCGTATAGCGAATCGGATGATCAAAAATTTAATGAAGCTTTAAAACAGCAACGGCCTCAACTACTTCCACGTACCAAACTGCTTAAACGAACTGTTGATGGTAACGAGCTGCCAGAAGAAGGTCACACATTTGGACCATGGTACGATTTATGGGGTCATGAAACAGCCATGTATAAGTAGTCTAAGAAAGTAGTATGTCTACATTTTTATTTGCGAATTCTAATTTCTTTAATCATTTGTATTTAGCTGTTAACATGACATATTTACCATTTGTTTTACATCAAAATATTTATTTATTTATCTATATAGCATGTATTTAGAATGTTTATATATAAATGATGCTCAAAATCTTTTGAAATATCGTCAAAATACGATTTATACAAATAAATTATCACCACTTCGTATTTATTTAAAATAAATTTAAAAAATCAAAACATTTTTAATCATTTTATTCTGCATAAATTTTACAACGGAAATGCATAAAAAACGGATTTGCATGCAGCTAATTGCCTATATTTATTTAAAGGATTGTATATTTCCCGCCATTGGCTATTCAATATACCAATACCAATAATTGATAGTCATTTTTTATCGTATTGTAGATATTAATTACTTTTTGTTTTTGTGGGTTAAATTTGTTGCTAGCATATTTAATAGATTAGTTTGCTATAGTAAGAAGAATTTTTCCTTATTAGTACCTGTATTTTATGTGGATTTTTTGTATGGAACTTGTTATTTTTTTGTAGTTTAAAATAAAATTTAAACTAACATAAAGATTACGTTTCCATTTATTCAAAGAAATTAATAAATTACTTATAATTAATCATAATGTTGTGTCTATTTTTCATAACACAAAACTGTTGAAATTTCTTACATATATTGTACATTTCTTTTTATTTTGAAAAAATATATTTTTATTACAAATATCCATGCATTTTTGAACAGGCCTCAACAATTCGCAACAGTGAAATTAAGAAAAACTTTAACAAATGATCGATCGTCGCCGGCCATTGAATAAATATAACCTGTAATTATTTTGTTAAATGTATTAAAATGTAAATTAGAAATTTCATGTATTTTGTACAGTTATTCATAGTTTAAGAAAGAATATATCACAATTTTTTACAATATCTGTGAAGTTTTTCTGTTACCTAACCTCTTATCTTGACATTACAACACGAACTACGTTTTAAACGTAACACAACATCTTTCAGCCTTTAATTTTTGGGTTATTCATTAGTCATAATTAACCTTCAATAATTAATTCTTATTTAATGAAATTTCATATTCTGAGATAAACACGAGCTTTAAAAATTGATAATAATCATTCTACCGTTAATCACGAAAACTGAAAAATAATAAAAACATCAGAATCTATTAAAATGAAAATGAAACACGCAAATAATATGTAATTAAAAATAGCATTTTTTATGGTTTACATAGTAAAAATGCTTTTTTCAATTACATATTTCTATCTTATTTTTGTTGTGCCTGATGATGGATGATGGACCAAGGCCACTTTATTTCTTCGCATTCATATCACAAGAGCGTGGGCATCGACGCTGTAACTTTATTTTATTTATATGGAAACTAATCAGCCTTCTCCAAACCACTTACTAAGCGTGGGGGTAATACGTCTAATTTCTGAGGGAGCATTCAGCGATGGACTTAGGGCTGTATTGATGATGATGACAAATTAAACAACCACATACATCGATTATAATCAAAATCTTTGATGACTTAAATGAAAATAACAAGCGATAATTAGATATTTTGTATAGATCGAAGTAGTAGTGCACTTTGCGAACAGCCTATACCCAGGTGTTGCCTGCTGTAGGTCAATGATGTTAAAGTTCTTTTTTTTTTCATTATTCTAATCAGGCGTACACCAAAATGTAATTTTTTGCTTTTTATTCTGTGTAATAATTTTATATTTTTTTTCACACAGAAATTACTGAGATAATACAAATTTAACAATAATAATATTTGATTACCGTATAAAACATGAATATTAAAGACATAACAGTACAAATATAAATTAATAAGTATAAATTAAAGAGGGTAACTACAATAACAATGTACTCTACATTGTAGTTGTAGTTACACTCCTAGATAAATTATGCGTTGTATTTAATTATACAAATGCCAATGTCAACCCAATGTAAAATAAATTTAAATATCTTTTAAGATATTTACAACATAACAACAACAAAAAACCGTAGCACTAACGGGAGGTGGGATCGCAGAATCGATGTGAATTGTTCCCACGTGGCCGAGCTGTATGATTTATTGCATCTCTCAGTGGGTTTCCAATACGGACGTGTCGCATACGATATTGTCTTTTCCATTTTGCGCACGTTTTCTATTTTACGACGTTTGTTTTTAATTGAAGGATTTTTATGGATTTCGAATATGGTGTAATAGGATGAATATTATAGTAAACTATGATTATACAAAGGCAGTCTTATCACTAATAGCGATTTCTTCCAGACAGCTGTCTGTTGTAATTTTCTTAATAGTTAGTGAATAATAGTAGTGAACAATAATTCTAATTATAAAATCAACGAAAGAACATTATATTTTTTACGTCAGATAACTTTTAAATAAATATTGTTAATACAAGCGATCTGATAAACAAACAGTTTAAAATCACTTTGAATACAATACAATGCAACGAAGCAACACTAAGCTGTGAAAGCTCCAAAGTTCTGTTTTATTAAGTCCCGTCAAGTTTATTGCCGAGGGAACTTTGCCGCGACATTACGCCAACCGTAAGTAACAGCGACACACAATGAATGCTCTAGGAGGTGATGTAATTTATTTTATTTAATAACTTTAAAATAGGATACCGCTTTAACTGTCTACATTTTATTAAACCTTAATTTTTTATTTTATTTATTTTGAATTAATTGTTTATTCAATATATATATTGAAGTTAATCATAGTTTAAGAAAGAATATATTACAATTTTTACAATATCTGTGAAGCTTTTTTTTTTGGTTTTCTCTTGACATTATTAAATCACACTTTTCTTATAGTCTCTATTAAAGGGAAGAAACTATGTTCTTGTGTTGTTTTACAAATTGACATCTTTCGACTTTATATGACAAAGAAGATTTTTGACGATGCACTTAATTTCCATTTCATAGGTCATTTGTTGCAAAGATGTCTGTCACAAACGACTGGTACTCATTTTCAGGGTGCTTATATTTTTTGTAAGCGAGTTGGTAAAGGGAAAAAAAGTGCGACGATTATACAACGATCCCCCACAGGAAGTCCGACCCGCGACTTCGTCAAAAGGAAACGCACATACAATACTCGTCGTATATTCCGTTGACAAAACCAGCGACTATCTTCGCTAACACGCGTATGTATAACTGAGATATGATTGTTAAGCTTCAACCATAATTCATCTAAATTTCACGTCACTTCTCTTTGTCCTTTGAAGATGATATTAATATGAATATATTTAATTTAAATAATGTACCTACATATTTTTAAATAGTCCTTAATAATACGATCATCTCAATCATAACCCACCCAATAAGGTGAGCATTTAATATTAAATTCATCATCTTCAAGCATATGCACTGTTACAAATTGGCTGATTTAAAATTTCATAATAGTGAAGCCCTAATTGTCTCAAAGGCGAAGCTAGCTTCTACGGAGTAAATGGTCGCGAATAACTACTACATGGCAAGCAGACTCGGAATAAATACTAATATTATTTTTATTCCTAGTTTGGATACTCTGCCTATGCGCTTAAGTCAAGTTTGACGAGATAGTATCTATTCCTCCAACTGTCATGTCAAATACCCGTACCCAGCAATTGGATATGTGAGCTGTAAAAATTGATACTATAATATTAACTGCCTTTATGGTTATATAATTTCAATAAAAATCAAAATCAAACATAAAATGTACTTTAAATAAATAAAAAAACACTAGTTTTAAAATTTTACGAACGATTCAACTAAATTTTCAACGGGTGACAAACAAAACGCTTAGGAAATAGCAAAAGCCTGATCGACATAAAAATCAATTTGCAGTGCAAATCGAGCGAGGAGACCAATGCTTTCCAAGTCATCGACTCCCTTTAAGCGCTTTGGCCTGGAAAAATCCACAATTTTGTAAAAATATGTGGCAACTTTTTTAAATGCAGTGGAGCTTGCATGCATCATGCACGCATCGTGCGAGAATGCATTTCATTTGAATTGAGCTTGCCGCGCGAATATTAAAAAATCTGAAATGCAAAACATAAAACTGCTATATTTTCGTAATTAAAAACAAACTTAATGACAAGTTTGCTTTTAATTACGAAAATATAGTATCATCGTGTAACCTAGTAACCGGTAACCTATTTGGTATGCATTGCTGGAATATCTCTTTTTTTATGGAATAAATATGTAAATGAAAAAGCGAGTCACCTGAATGTAGGCAACCAGTGTCGCCGCTTCCATTCGCGTCCCAGATGCGGTACGGACTTAAGAGTAAGGATGATAATAAGATAAGGATAAGAATTTAATTAAAGGAGAGGATGGAAGATTTTTTATGTGATAGGGAGGCAAACGAGCAAGCGTGTCGCCTGATAGAAAGTAATCAATGCCGCCCATAGACATCTGTAACACCATAGACATTGTATAGAATGAAGATAGAATGCCTTTGAGATAAGAGTAAACTTGTTTTTTGAAGGTTTCAATATCGTATCGCTTCGGGAATATCGCTGCAAGTAGCTGGTTCCATACAGTAGATGGTGCGTGGAGGAAGTTTCGGGAAAAACGCACCTCACTAGATTGCTAGTTTACCGAATGGTGGAGATGAAAACCTTTCTTTTTAGAGAGTCGTGTGGTAGTGGAACTATAGGCAGGAATTATTCCGAACAATTCCTCAGAGCACTCTCCATGGTAAAAGAAGTAATTGAAGGAAAGAAAAAAATAATCAAAGTGGAAAGAAATTGGGCCTCAGGAGTCACTTACAATTTTACAATAGTAAATTTACAAATGTACCTTTATTTTATTTCATATACAACATCTCATTAGTTTAACTGTATGTAATCTCATTTACGTGAATCCTGTTCAACGGTAAGGTTCTTTCCGATCGCCGAAAGATATTAGTGTTAACAATACGACATATTTTATATTCTTGCTACATCTTGGCACATTCTTGCTGTTGTAACGATAGTTGACTTTTAAAGGCTGGTAATAAAAACTAATATTTTGTTTTTGAAGTCTACTCAGTATGCAGTTTTCATTAAAAAAATGTGCGAAACACTTTGTTAAATAGAATATAATTGAAATATTTTCTTCTGAGTTACAACGATACTTCAATAATCTTTTGTAATGTTTGTCAGTCAAATAATTAATTTTTAACTACTTTTTAATTATAATTTGATATAAACACATATTATATATAAAAAGGCGCTGTCTTGATGAATAAGGAATGTAAAAAATACAAGAATCAATTCGGGCAGGAGCCGAATGAACGTAATTTGGACGAAGAATTAAATTAATTTACTGTTTCTCCAATAAAATAAAATTATTGAAAGGCTGATGCTACTTCTATTTAGTTAATTGGTTCTTTAAGACTAGGATTATGTTTAATTAAAATATTAAAAATAAATTAAAAATATTTTTGTATCGGCTTCGTGTATATTTGGAATTACCTAGGTAAAATAGCGTTTTTTAAAATATTACCATTCTTATTATATTTTAACAATGTATAATTTATCAATCTATTAAAAATACAAAAAAAATTATCCATAGATTTTTGCCAGTTCTTCTCCACAAATATTTTTTTAAGCCGGTGTTAAATTATTTGGCAACAAAATTATCATAGGACCTTAAGCCTAACATGTATAAATGAATTTTCTTAACATAAACTTTGATTTTGTTCAGTTTTTTGGAATTTGGAAAAAAACTGGTACGTTTATTTAAATTATTTCAAAATATGAAAGAAATCAGCATATTTATATGAATAACAGAAACCTATTAAGGCTAGTTTTTCAACTGCTTAACGTCTCTTTTTTAGGGGATAGGAGGGCAAACGAGCAGCGTGTCGCTTGATGGAAGGCAATCGACGCCGCCCACAAACAACCGCGACACAGCAGGAGTCGCGGAAGCGTTGCCGGCCAATGTCGCATCGGTTGGGAAACACCGTCGAAAGCAGCTGGTTTCACATAGTGGTGGTGCGTGGAAAGCAGAAACGCACCGTAGTAGATCACCATTCATCCAGATGGTGGAGATGAAACTTCTTTGGATAAAGAGATATGTATTACTTTAAATAGTTTTTATTTTTACCTAATAACTGCGTTTGACTGATTTTATGACTATCAGTTTCAAATGATAGTTGTAATAAATAAAAATAATTAGTCATCATTTCCAACCAAAGACTAATCGTACAATCACAGTATCAGGTCTCGTTTTAAATTGGTAAGATTTGCTCAAATCGCCTCGTTAGGCAGTCAGACTAATATCAACAAAGCCAAGCATCTCTCAATATTTCCTTTACTGGAACATTACAACTTGTCTATATAAATTGTTTATTTTAAACTATATTTTATTTACCGATTTTATAAGATATACTGTTTAAATTATCCCGCTCATCATAATAATATAAATAAATATATTGTTCCTAAAATCTTATAAATAAATTAATCATCATATTATCTATCTAATAATTAATCATCATAATCTCTAGCTCGTCTTAATATTATCAATAAATATATTGTTCAAAATATATATATTGTTCCCCCGTGGTAAAATACAGCCCCATTAACTTATTTATTAGTATCGGTTGCAACAATTAATCAACGAAATCTCGTCCATACATAATTTAAAATGCGGGATATTCGCGTGACATAGCATATTGTTAGTTGCGCTAGACGTAATCCAAATGATAAGCGAACTGGGTAATTTGGCACCGAACACGGTCTCTATCACAACCCGATGCCAACCCGCGCAAACCTCTACATGCGACATTGTCCGCTATTTTACTTTGTTATTTGAAATTACGTAAGCGGTTCTGTGCTCACACTAGCGGTTAATGTGGGCACGAAAATAATAGTACAGGATATTTATTTCGCCTAGTGACGTACTTTCTTTTTATAATAGAAAAGGCAGGCAAACGATCTGATAATAACCTCCACTGTATATACATAGATATCTGAAGAATTTGGATAATGGGAGGAGGAAAATATGACAAAATATGGAAATAGGGACGGTGGGGTAGGGAGAGAAAAATTGAAACCCTGGCTCCTATCTCTCATTATTCTCGCGGTCTCATAGTTTTGATTCCAGGCAAAACGTTTGACGTTTTGAAAATTTTCGCAAAAATGTATAACAAAAATTAGCTTTTCCCATACAAACTCTGTTTAAATAGCATGGGTGGGTTCGAGAATAGTATCATCACATATTAAATTCTTAAAAAAAGATACCTGTACATGTGAAGAGGCTGTTATTCCTTAATCCTGTGTAAATCCGATAGGAAAAATTTACTGAACCGGGTCCACCCGCGACTATGATGCCTTGATGATGTTGTGTACTACAATTTGTTGTAATAGGATAACAAAATTTTGTTTTTGAATCAGGTCTTAATTTTATACTACCTTTACCAATTTGATGTATGATTCCCAGAAAAGAATAGGTCTACCCTATTCCTTTCCGTAGGTAGCGTACGAGACGACTAAGAGCAACCACTAGCAGACGGGAAGCAGCGTCTACTTCGTCTAAGTCTACAGCGCCCGCCAGAGTTGGGGTGGCGGCAACTTGTCTCAATTTTTATGAAAGCCAATGGCCTGAAGTAGACTGTTACGGCTATATCGATGATGATAAATAATGTTACCAATTTACCACAAATAAATGAAGGTAACTGAAAGAATACATTGTAAAGTTTTTCATGTACACTTTGAAGTACTTACTTTATTAAGGCGAGCGTAATGATCCAAAATGACTCTTGGCCTCCACCAATAAGAGGAACCCACCACCTAGGACGACCGATCGGGTGACGAAGGACGTCCTAGGTACCTCTGCAGTGATACCGTCGAGGGAGACCTAATGGAGCTCCAAGTCGAGGTCTAGCAGACGGTGGTGCTAGATCGATTAACGTAGCGACTCTTATTGGTGAAGGCCAAGAGTCATTATATGTCATTGCATCCGCTAAAGTGAGTAAATAGTAAGATAATTCGTAAGGTTTTTAAAAAAACAAATTAAAAGCATGTTATAATTTATTTATCAATAAGAAAATCATATATTTATAATTATCTACCTATAACTAAATGTATTAATTTTATCTTGATATCGTATAGCAATATAAAATACCAAGAGGTTTAAGTGAATGAAGTATAAGTTCCCGATCTAATTTATCAATGTCTGCAAACAAGACATTGAAGAAGTGACAAACACGTAGGCGTTCAAAGGAAAACCTTATAAAATAAATACAGTGATAATATACGACTTAACTACTCTGTATCTTAATTACTAATAAATTATTTAATTAATGATATTATAGTTACTGAAAGATAATTGCTCAGATGAATCTTTATGCACGCAGATTATAAGGGGTATCCTTATTTTCACAGCCCATATATGATTCATTGCTGGGCATCGCCATTTCAAACAAACTTGAAAAAAATCTCTGTAGGCCATATATATATTTATCCCGCGGGGATCAAACCCGCGACCATTGACTCCGTAAGCGATAGTACGGGCACTCTATCAATTGGTGGTCAAGCGGCACCCTTATCAACCAAATTAATAACATGATTGTCGAATTTAACATTGTTATAAAACCATGAAGGAATTTCTTACAATGTCATTGATTCAAAACAATAATATTAAATCGTCATCAGATGTTTAAATCATCATAATTATCAATAGTTCCGGTAGTCCATTACTGAATTTAAGAGGTCCAAGGGGCGTCACCTAATCCGATCCTCTACTTCACGCACATATTTTTATCATGTGCAGATTATCGCGCCATCTGTTGGAAAACGGTTCTGTAGCATTCATCTACTACAATTGTTCTTAGTTTTAAAAAAACTATTTTATCAGATATAATACTGAATAAAAGCAACAACTTTATAAGTATGATTTCGTGGAAGAATTATTTTTAACATTACAATTGAAATTTACAATTATTTCGTTTCATTACAACTCCTAAACAAGACAAAGTTATTCAATCTTTAACTTCTACAAGAAAATATCAAACAAAATCGTTTTGTCGCAAGTCTGATTTTTCTATTTCACTATTTGTTCTCGAGCCAATACCCGTCGTCCGGAAGCCAAGTTTAAGATTGGCGGTGAATAGGCACTCTTGTTTCGGGATCTGTAACTTTGACAGACCTGACTTAGCATCAATTTATTCTCAATATTATATATCATATAATATATCTCAATATTAAATAATAATAATATAAATATAATGTTTAAAGCAAACATAATACTGAATTTATTTTTAGTTACTATGTTTGGTACTTCATATCCATATTGTTAATAATATATTTCGGAGTTGATGCCGGTGGTTGGAATTAGAATGACTCCACCCTCAACTGAATTGCGGCTTTTATGCACAAAATCGAGAAGGGGAAGAAAGACAATATACAGAGAACAAATAATAGCTATAATAATAGATTTGCTTCAACATAGCAACAGTATCTTTGAAACAAACAAACGAAATTACTGCAAAACAGTTATGAAAATACAGTTTAATATTCAAATTAAATTATTATATGAAATACTACGGATTACTTTCATTAATATTGGACCGTAATTCATTGTTTTATTTTTTTATTTAATCTTTATACGCTTCTTCACTATATGAAGTTTAATTATGCCAAATCTCATACAATAGCGCAATTTACAATAGGTACTTGAAGAGGTGTACGGTTTTTTTCACGTGTTAGAATATACATATGTAGATTCGGTCTGCCTATCGGCTGAGCCTTCGGCTACGAGGTTATATGCATCTACTCTACCTAATCGAATGTTTACCTAGTAAAAATATTGCAATAATTTTAATATATAAAAATATTAGTCCAAAGTTTGATGTCTTAAATATTATATGTATGTAATGAAATATAAGAATTATTCCACTTCTCTTTTGAGTCTACTCGTAGTAAGAACTGTGTGTCTGAAAGCTAATACATATTGCATTAAAGCCGACTTCGTACGAGTGTAATCTCGGCACAATATTGTTTCTAGTTCGACTTTGTGAAAGATTGCGTCCTTCGAGACTTAAACTTAGCGCTACGGATAGTTCCGAAGTAAAGTACCAAACACGATTTTTGTGACAACGATTCTGTTTTGTTGACAAGTACTTATCGAGAAGAAAGACTTATTTAAATAAAAAAATATGTGTTTTCCTTATTCACTTTTTTAAATAACTATCTCGATGAATCAAAGTGTTTTCAAGTTACCGTGACAACGCCAAGGCATCTGGGATAGCGGACATTGCGCACTGTCCCGGACGGATTTTGAAAGCCAGGTGACACAGATTCCCAATTATATTTTACGTGCCCTGAATTCGATAAAGCTGTTAAAGCCGATAGGCTACCAGCATTAACATCTTCGAATCAAACTAATACCCTTGATTATGATTATAACAATTGTAATCACTTTTTTGTCAACAAGAGACGAATAAAAAATGGTGCTGCTGAATAATAAATATTTTTGAAAGCATAACAGTCTATCAAACTAAAGAACCCCACTTCATCGTATCAAAAAAGGCCTATACTTATACATTATATTTTGATTCATATAACAACGCTATAACCATGTGGACAGTTAGAATTTTTACTTAGCTAAGATCCGCGACAGATTTTTAACGCGGATCTTTGAACGAGAAAAATATCTATCAAAATATCTATTAGAATTATCTCGATCCTTTCGGGTCAGTGTACTTCAATTACAATATTTCTAATCTTGATATTTGAAATAATTATTATAAGTGATAAAATGTTATCCGCATTTTAATATTTGATCGAAAATATTATTTTTTCTGTATACATAACTTAGGCCGCTAGCTTATTAATCCAAAGTCTCTTGGCCACTAATGCGAAACACGCCACTCTTTACGATCTGGCTTTAAATATTAATTATATTTTTTGGCACACAACAGTGACATCATTAGCCTAATTATCATAATTCGTTACAACAAAAAATTTTTTAACTTAGATGATAAAAAATTCTTACTTTAGATGCCATTTGACAGCTAATCTTAAAGCGTATTCTATGAAATACTTCATATTTACCTCTAAATATCTCTTTTTATATAACCTAAACGAAGAATGATTATTTTAAAATTTCTCAAATTATGAAACAACGTCAGGTTTTCCTGTTCCTGTAAAATTTACTCGTATGGACTTTCGAATTCTGATAATTAGGGGCACGATGTGCTAATTATTGCGTCGAATCATCATCAATAAATAGAATTCGTATTATTAGAATATTGCGTATGTAGTAGAGCTCTAACGAGGCATAATTAATTAATTATTTGCCGGGTCACCCCCGTGTCGTGATTGTGGGAATAGTATGTGGTTTTCATTTAAAAATCAATTCGCAGCACGACTCGATAAACTAATGAAATTATCGCCGCCAAATTATATCGTATATCGCCTGATCAATAATATCTATAAGTTATTAAATAGCTACTACAGTATACATACATGTGTTTAGGTGTTATATTAAAATACATAAACGTCTATTTGGTTTTAAGTAAGTAAATATCCGCGACAGATTTTTGTCGCAGATCTTAGCTAAGTAAAAATTCTAACTGTCCACATAGTCATGGATTTCCGCAAAGTAACGCCTGACTCCATTAATTAACGATATTACCATTAAGAACCAAAAAGACGATTACTTACTTAAACTAACTACTAAAATTAATATTAAGGATGAATAAGTCTACAAAAATATAATCATTATTAATATTAAATAGAATAAATAAATTGAGTAGTAACGTTTAGAATCATTTCAAAGCAAAGAGGGATAGATTTTCACGAAAATATACTACGAAAAGACTTTAAATAAATTACCATTCGTATATTTGGGCAAATGCCACATTACGTTTGTGCAATGAATACGTAATAAATTGAACTACTCACATGAAGTAGCGTTGAAACGCGTTTTGTGGGGAGTGAAGTCGCGACAGACAGGCACTGGGGCTGTGTTTACTCCCGGAAAGTAAATGTCAATAAACTACAAGGGTGCCCTCTGAGGGAAAAGTGTCCGCGCGGGCACAGTTTGTTGTTTCTGTGGAAACTGGGCTAATGTAAAATACATGTAAACTTCGCCTACTTGAGACTCCGCGATGACAACGCATGTTTGAACTTTGGCGGTTTGTACTTTAAAATTTACATTTATTTTGAATTTAAGTCTTCTAACTTTTTTAATATTTATATATGAGACAGGTGTCGCCATAGTGGACATGTGGGTTGGCACACTCAGTAAATCTACAATTTTTTTCACAGCCTATTTATATCCCACTGCTGAGCACGGGCATTCCCATTGCTGGAGGAATGGATGTAAACTCATAATGCTTGTCCAATCCGGATTAGCGAGGCTATCAGACTCGGAATAAATATCTGTAGGTCAATATTTATGTAGGTATTAAGGAGTAACTACCTTGAGCAGGAGGTCCAGCCACTGAGCCACTTGGTCGTCTACTAATGAACAAACATTAGTAGCTGTCGGAAATCCGCATCCTGACTTTGAAAAATACGTCCATTTTATGAAAAATGTTTATATGTACTTATACAAAAAATAATATATGTATATATATTATTACTAATATGAATACTACTATTACTATTAATAATATAACGTCAACATAATAATAAAAATGGATTATTAACTATTTTATTTCTTATTTTTATTTTCCAAAGTTAAAAGTGCTCCTAAGTAGCAAGCAACTTGTAGTGAACTTGTGGAATACATCGCTAACTGAAGCACTTATTGCCTGAGATTTTATCCTCGGACTTCTTAACATACATATTCCAGTGGCTTTCAGTTGCAAAGATTCGAGTTCACGCGATTTGTTTTTAGAGTGCGCAAACTTCTTAAAAACTCTTACCAAGTGAGTTACACTTAAAGCTTACTTACTTTCGTGGATATTTCTAGTAAACCAAATATATTTACAAGTTGAAAATACACACGGGAAATTGAAATCGTCTTTCGTTTGCAATTTTCAAGTTTTATAGAAACAAATGTCGTAATATTTCTTGAAAGATTACATTGTTATTTAAAGTAGATGCGCTTTTGTAAAATTAATTTTTTATACAAATAGTATGAAATAATAACTACCTGAATAAAAGAAGAATAATTTCCTTCTTAATTTCTTTATTATCTCTCTGTATTATAGTTAGACGATAATGGTTTATATTGTAAACATAAGCGATTAACATGATACATAGTTAATAATAAATTAATGTGCGTTCCTTTAGAAACGGGAAAGCTCCGTTCCAACAGTAAGACATATATGGGCTGTAAAAATGACCAAAACCGTTCTTAGCTAAGTACAATATATTTAAAATACAGGTTCATTTTCTAAACTTATCTGTTTTCACATATTTTATGCAGGTATGAAGCAATACAAAGTACGTTATCGTATCGAATTTACCTTGCTTTTTGATTGTACTTCGTCGCCTAAAATCATTCAATTCTTTATCATTAAATTAAAAGTAATTCTTAACTAAAGCTATAGGATAGCCTTGTCGCAAAATGCAGTAGTCATCTACTAACGATGTAATGATCTTAAAACGTTACGATATCGTCTATTATGACCTCACAGACGCCATTACGGGCTTAGAAACATTTGGCTAATTGGTAACAAAATATAATGTTAGGTAAGTTAGACAAATGTTATATGTTCACATTATTCGAGATCTATTTTATTATAATATATATACGGAAGACAGAAAACGTATGAATTAAAAATTAAACCTTCATTTAATTTACCTGTTTAATTCTGGGTAAATCTTATGTATTTCTTCATCATTAATCGATACAGCTATAACAGTCCACTGCAATGAAGTTCGCAGTTTGGATTTCATTCTCAGGTAGGCTGATACTCATCTATTGGTGTATGTGTCCCTATAATTATCTCAAACAACACATACGGAGAGAAATTGATAAAAAAGTGCTAGGTGCCTAGCTACTTAAATACGAGTATTATATGTTTAATTGTATTTAAATTGATATAAAACTACTTACACAAATGTGGTATTTCTAATGTTATAAAGTATATAAATGTATGTAAATATGTATGTAAATAAACGTTAGTAAATATTAAAAATTCATTATTATTAAGAACCCTTTTTTCGTTTATTAAAAACAAATTCATCACCGTATGACGAGCAAGATGCTATCAATAAACGTCAAACTTTGTTGTGACGCTAAAGGCTTTTACGGAAAAAAGGATTACGTAGAGATGAGTGACATTATTTTCACAATAGCATCGATGCATCAGAAATGAACATACAAAATATTTTTTATATACTTCGGTTCACTCGTGATGTTTTTTTACCTATTTTAGTTTGTATGAACTAAAATAGGTAATGTCCCTTTTAATTTTACAGCTTACATATGTCTGTCTGTTTACAAAAAAAACTCTTAATGTCAATTTGAAAAATTAGAAACAGAATTTTTCTTATTTCCAATGTTCAGTTAATATGTAGAATCATAAAATCGTATGAAATCACTAAAAAAAAAATTTAGCTTTCCGATAAAAGATTGATGTTACTAAACTACACTAACATATTAAAAGAAAAGTTTTAATTTATTTTGTGAGCTATAGACCATTAAACCTTGGTTCAGAAACTTATTAAGAATCGAATCAACTATGTCCTGACGAATTAAGTTTATTTAATAAATATTTTGAATTTGTTATAAAGCAACCTAACTGGCTCAGTGGCTGACCTACCGCTTTCTAAGTCAATGGAAGCGGGTTTGACACGCATCGGAATAAATATATATATGGCCTATATGAATTTTTAGTATATAGTCGAGAATATATACAATAGTTTGGGTGGTAAAATAAAAATACTTCCTACCTATCTACCTTCCTACTTAACATCATTATGCTGTTAGGGTATGATACATCCCCGGTCAAGATGGTCTATTCGTACCCTAATAGAACATTTTATACTGATAATAATTTCTTGTGTTTTGGTGAATTATTTGTTTGAATTACAGAACAAGTTAAAGGAGTACCTATGTTATTTGAAATTCTAATCTTGTCTGAATATTGTTCTATATACTCATATTTTCTAAATTTCCTTTAAACAGCTTTACAATATAGTATTATAGATATTATAACTGTAAAGATATTAAAAGTACAATATTAAAAAAAATTAAACTCCTTTAAGTATCATACCATTAAAGCGTAATGTACTGACCATAAACATCCCGCAGACATATTAAAGAGCTTACTTGCACTCTGCAAACAAACATAATGAGAGCTTCTTCTCTGTACTAATGTTCTTCAAGTTTTACGAATAATGTCAAAATTTATACAAAACTTATGATGTTTTAAAATGCAAACAAAAAAGTTCTTACGTTTTTTATCTTTGATATTAAATTATTTATATAGATATATATTACATATTTACACGCAAAAATCTTTAAAACTATAATCCTATCGATTAAAATAGTTTTAAAGATTTATAATATTCTGCTAAGAACTCTAAAAACAATTTTCACTTTTAACATAAACCGTTAATGGCTTAACCGCACACTGATAATACTGAAAATATATTATATTTTTTCTACAGAACACTTAAATCGTTGGTAAAGTAATATACAACATGAACTGACAAACCCGATTATTTCAAATTAATCCACAGAATTTATCGGATTTAGTTCAATTTAAGTTCAACCGATGATAGGTTGAATATAATATATAATGATAAACAATAAATAATACATATTAATAGGAATATGTTTTAATTTGACTTTAATAGTCAACAGATATAATTATACATTTACAATTATAATATTTTCTTATGTCTGTTCTTGATTGATAAAAAATAATTATTAAGTAAGGTGACATAACCATATTAAATCATCTACAAGTGAACCTCGTGGAGTATAATTAATGTAGATGATTGTTAACTTTTATTATTTAGCGGGTGTATGTATGTATATATTTCATGTACAAATACATCCACTGATGTATGTATATATGAGAATGAAAAGTTTGAATAAATTGCGTTCGCAACCTTTATATTTTTATATGCACCTAACCCCGACCGGATAATATTCTGATCTTGAGCGGATTCCTTATTCATTACATCCCATAACAAAAGAGATCCAGATAAAGAGGAAGCTGTGAAAGGATTGTGTCGTAGAATATCTTAGCAGTACAAAAAATATAACATGTGAGCAAAAAATATAAATCGTGTAGAAGACCATGACCCACAAAGAGTTGTAGTGCTGAAAGTAGAAGAAAAATTAACGAAAGCAAACAATGACCAACAAATGAGCAGGTTTAATCTAATTAAACTTTTTTTATGGGATATAAGGGTAAACGAGCAAGCGTGCCGCCTAATTGAAAGCAATCAACGCCGCCCAGAGACAAGCTTGACACCACAGGAGTCACAGAAGCGTTACCGGCCTTTAGGTAGACTTGTTTACTTGTTTTTGAAGGTGCCAACGGTCGTATCGGTTCGCAAAGACTGCCGAAGGTAACTGGTTCCACAGAGTGGTGGTGCGTGGAAAGAAGAAGAAAGGAAGCGCACCGTAGTAGATTGTCACTCATCCAGATGGTGGAGATGAAACTTTTGTTTACAGTGAGTTGTGTGGTTGTGAAATTCGGCGGCAGGAGTTATTCCAAACAGTTCCTCGAAGCACTCCCCAAGGTAAAAGAGGTAAAAAATGCTAAGAGATGAGACATCCCACCGCAGCGCTAGAAAATCAATTCGATCGGTGAGATCTTGTATAAGCTAATCTTATATACGAATATTACTGATTTAATTAATGATTTAAATCTACTTCTAACCTAACTATTCTTGAAAATATAAAATTTTCCGCTTTCTTAATAATTATTTTACATGGTAATACAATTTTTTGTAATTTAACGAATAAAGTTGAAATAGTGAAAACACCTGTTTTATAAAAACATTTAAAAATAGAAAATGATATACCGTCGCAGCGCCGCATCGCAACTAAACGAGGCAGATACTCGTAACATAAACAGATCGTAAAGTTTGGCATGAATGCATAAATTTGAAAAGCAATGCATGTATTCAGTATTTATTTCAGAGCAACTTAAATCGACAAATGCGAAAATATACTCTTTTTATTTTTCACATAAACATTTTTTTTATGGCATAGGAAGGCAAACGAGTAGGCGTGTCACCTGATGGTAAGCAACCAACGCCGCCCAAAGACATCCGCAACGCCATAGGCAGTGCGGAAGTGTTGCCGACCTTAAAGGAAAGTTAAATTATAGGAGTGGGGGGGGAAATGGGAGTGGGAATCGGAGGGGAGGATGGTGGGCCTCCGGAACTCAGACCGCTCACCGTACGAAGCGCGGTAGCAAAGTTACCATTCAGACGCAGGTTTTATACGGCCGGACGCCAGTAGCCGGCTGCGAAACATTATCCGTAATTGGATGTTTGAGACTAAACAAATAGTGGTAGAGCCAAATATTAATAGGGCGTTAATTCTTTACAGAACAATGGCGTTAAATGATAGTATATATCAGTGTATTTCATACGATAAGTGCAGAAAACTGGATGTCCAATTCCTTCCCTCTTTTTTTTTGTTTTTTCCCCGTCCTATTACTTCCTTCCTCGCCTTCCATTATTTACATCGTTATTAGCGGTGATTCCTTATCATCAAGTGACCCTCTCGTTTGCCTACCTCTTCTATAAAATTTAAATATCTGAAAATAATCAAAATGAGTTTATGCTTTTTGGAAATCTTCAATAATTACCACTCGCACCGGTATACGATCCTTGATCAATTTGTTACAATATACATACATATTCCTCGCCTTTATAGGTGACGTACCACTCTCATCTGTTCAACAGAGCCTTGTCTGTTGATTAGCAAAATGAACCATTTACACATGTCTTTGACAAATGAAACTTCAAGATATGGTTGCATTCCCTAACCAACAAACTTGACGAAAGTGATATTACAATATATTTAAAAATAATAAATCCGTTGCGCTACATTCGGTGAGGCTGCAACAAGCGTTTTCCGAACCGCTACGACATTAGAACCTTCTATTGGACATTGAAGCCTATACATACCTAAAAGGCCAGCAATGCTTCCGCGACTCCTGCGGTGTCGCGGTTGTCCATGGGCGGCGTTGATTGCTTTCCATCAGGCGACACGCTTGCTCGTTTGCCCTCCTATCCTATAAAAAAAGCGTAATTAAGTTACAATAATGCATTTAGTAAACATTGGATATCGTGGCATATTTCAGTGTGGACAGTTGTCTGTGCTGATGGGTAATCTTTTCGTGCTAACAACAACAATAATCATACCTAATCAACCTATTTTTCAGTACTTTATTTCTCCACCACACTCTCGCAGAAAACCGGCGTCTGAGTGATAGCTTACCTTCTACCGCTTCGTACGGTGAGCGGCTGAGTTCCGGAGGACCATCACCCTCCACCCTCCCTCTAACCCTCCCTCTGCCATTCCCACTCCCATAATGATACTTTCCTTAAAGGTCGGTAACGCTTCCGCACTGCCTATGGCTCTACGGAAGTCTATGGGCGGCGTTGATTGCTTTCCATCAGGTGACACGCCTGCTCGTTTGCCTTCCTATTCCATAAAAGAAATTTTAATAATATGAACAAATACTTGTAAGAACATTTTTTCGAAATTTAAAATGTTTAAATTTATGACCATTTTGAAATACACCGATAATCAAAGAAAAAAAATAAAATTTTCTTTGAATAAAATTTGGATAAATTATCGTCAGACGCACCTGGCGGAACATAACATGAATAATACGAAAATAATTGGTGGTACTATCTGGCGTATCTGTAGCGATAGATTTGTTATTAATTACAATGTTCAACAAAATATTTTTCTCATTTAATGGAAACGTCTAATGTATTTCTAATACTCCAACAGGCTGAATACTTCTACTTTAAATAATAACCAGATTAAAAGTTGTGTAATACGTACATTTGAGTTAGCATATAAAACCTTTCAAGGAGTCGAGTAAAGGAGTGGACCGGCCCTCACCTAGATGAAACGACGATTTACGGAGGGTGGTTGGCAGAAATTCGATGCCTGTAGCCTTACATCACACCTACAGAGAGAGACCCACATATGTCCCACGGTGTACTACCATAGAATGCAAATCATGAAATACACATTCGTACATTGTCCGTCGAGAAAGTACATACTGTATATGTATATATATATATATATATATATATATATATATACATATACATATATATATATATATATATATATATATATATATATATATATATATATATATATATATATATATATATATATATATATATATATATATATATATATATATATATATATATATATATATATATATTGTATTCTGTATTCTGCGCAGTAGACTATTTATGTCTTTTTCTCGTTCGATATCAAAGACTTAAAATTCTTCCTAGTTTGTTTCACAATTGGTCTCTCTATTTTCTTGGATATTTAAGTCAACGTGATTTATTTCATAAATGAAACTATATTATATTAGTATAGTAGATGGGTACACTAGAAATTTAACAACTCTTCTTAAAAAAGGCAAGGCACAATATTAATTATATTGGGGTGTTAAATATGTACGAGATTATAATATTAAACTTCGAGTTCTTTCATAATTTGAAAAAACTAACTTGGCCAAACTTGAAAATTAAAGAAGTTTAATAATATTGTAGAAGAAGCTAGTAGAGCTTACGCAATCGTAAAATTTATAAATATTACATTTTTTCGGTAAAAGTTTACAAGTCTGAAAAAAGTTTACGTCTGATTATGTAATTTTGTAACTGAAAGTATATAATAAAAATAATCTTCTATAAAGATTAATATTTCATAAAAATTATCTGATTAGAATGATGCCACACTGCCACTTAGATCATCAAATATACTTTGTTTCCATATGAAAATAAAGATACAACGACTGTGAAAAAAAATTAATTATCCTCTAAGTCATTCGGCTAGAAATTTAAGTCTATAACGTACCGTAGGTGCCATTATTAACATAGATGCAGAATATATACCTGTAGACTTTGTAAATATTTATTTTGATGGGAGAATCGAACCCACGACCCTCAGCTCAGGAGCCTGTTCAAAAAGTTTAGCAGGATTGCAACTACTCGACGACTGTGAATGCGAATCAATATGCCTCTACACTTGTGGTTTTCAAAGTTGACTAGACCGCGACCTACCACTTGGTTTTCATTACAAAAAAAGGCAAAACTACATGAATGAATGACTGTTCAAAGATTTTAATAGTTTTATACACAGCACAAGTTTTTAATGAGAAGGATGCATTTGTTTTCAATTTTTGCCATTGTAGCTTTTGCATCAACTACAATTTTAGTTATTTTAAATCACTACTTTAAATCAATCAGATTTTGATGCTTCCAATTTATTTCGGTATTTATTTTTAATACTGACTCCATCCGAAAATCCTGTCTCGACTAGCTACGTGCTGCGCTTGCCGCCAATCAGTGATCGCCCGCCCATGCAGCCATCGCCCGGTCTGTCGGTGTATCGTCCTATTTTTCAGAGTCTAACCAATATTTAATTGTAATCCACCAGTGGGTCCCGACTCATACTTTGGAAACTGTTGCTCTACACTATTTCCATAGAAATTTTACTACAATTCAGAATCATGCCAGATTATAATACTAAACATACATATTACATAAACAAAACTACTAAACATACATAAACAAATATACATTGTGAACTATGTTGGAACAACAAATGAAAACGTCATATACTACATACCTGCTCAAATAACTTATCTCTCTTTATAGTCTAGTTGCTCATTAGCCGACATAATGACTGTACGAGGACAAAGTTTGTTAGTGACATACTATTTAGAGTATCATTTTTTAATTTACACTTTACTCATGCAATTTTAGTTCTTACCAATACAAAATACGATTCAAATTAAGTTTTGCATTGACTTTGTCCGCAGTAAATTGCGACAGTTTTACATTGAATTGTTTTGGGCGAACTTCACAAGCTTAATTGCACGTGTGACATTCAAAAAATGAATGACGATTGAATGTCCTTTGTTTTTTTTGTAAAAAGTGATAAATGTTTTGACTGTGTGTATTATATGATAATTAATTAGTACAGTAATGTTTTCCATTTTATTTAAATGAAAAAAAATGAATTCAACATTACCGACTAAGCTCTGAAGTCATAATTATTAGGGTTGGGTAGTGCATGTGCAAAAAATAAATTGTATATGTTGGTTATCACTTTATAAAATAAATTATCATTTCACTCAAGTTGTTCTCGCTACATTTTGTTAATGAGCCCTACAATCACTATACAGTTCTGGTTTTACAAAGTTCTGGCCTGTTACTAATGCATGACTGCTATCTATTTGAATCAAGTTCGTTATAGAAGCATTGTGTACAGGTTAGTTACTGAAGAGTACATTGTTGAAACTAGATGTAAAATAATGAGCATCTGTGTTGCATAAGAAATATTTTCTTTATTTTGAAGATTTTTGAAATAGAGCTTGGTTACAATTAAATAGTAAAAATCATTGTAATTAACATAAAATGTCTGATAAATTTAAAAAAAGTATGCCATATATTCCCCGCTTCTACTCGGCACTATACGTGCTCTATGGCACGAGTTTTCCCTATTTATGGGAAAATGGATACCAACCCTAGTCACTTATTCAATGCGCATTGTGGAATATCCAGATTAGATTAAATGCCTCTAGGCTATACATACATATATTTGTCTCGATGTAGAAATTGACCAACGAAGCGGTCTATGATTCATATTTTATTGTATAACAAAATGCTAACTTTAAGCAAACTGGACCGTGCTTAGTTATTAATTTAACATTTTATTTAAACCACTAAAAGATACTTGATCAATTGAAAAAAAAACAGTTGGGTGAAATTGATTAGAGAAATAAATTGCAGCTTGATTTACTTAATGCCCGTTTTCTTACAGCGCTATCTGTTGGCCGAGTAACAAAAGTGGAGTGCCTAGTAGTGGGATATGGGCTGTAAAAAATGCACCATAGTTAATTTCTCACTATCATCAATGATTTTTATGGTGTAAGAGGAAACGAAGACAACCGATCAGTTGTGTCTCCTGATGGAAAGGAATCAACGCCGACCATAGCCATCCGAATTGCTTAAGACATTACCGGGCTTAGATTTGTTTTTGAAGATTTCAATTATATATACCGTAACATTATTATATATACATATAATTACAGTTAATATGTACAGTATATACCGGCAAATAAATAATATACGTCATATTTTAAAATTTTAGAATATTTTGAGTTGCATTCCCTTCTCAAAGATATATTATGATTCTATAAATATACATCGGATAACGTCAGCGTTAAGGAAACAAAGTTCAAGCGCAAAAGCCCCAACCGGAGCTTTGTAGCAACCCCGTCTAGACACAGCTGAAGATTTTCGTTTTCGAAACCCTATACAATTTTTTACATCACTACAGGATTAAACTACCAATACAGGATTTATCGCTATAAAATTCAGTATGAAAGACATTTAAATACATTGTTAAAAATTTCAGAATAAAAGTAGCATTTTGGAAACCTAACTGGTTCAGTGGCAAAGCTAACGCTTTCGGAGTCAATGGTAGTATATTTTGATTTTCACGTCGTAATAATTATACATGTATTTTCGAGAAGGATTTATTACGAGTCAGGGTGTTCTACCGGCCTGTACCAAACAATAATGGTGGTTAATGTTTATTCTTTCCAGCAATAGACAGACACCATTCCCAGCAATTAAACATACATATATGCTATACATATAGTGTTGTAAAAAGTATATGAAGTTATAGCTCTGGATATAATAATGACCTGATTTAATTCAATTTTAAATTATTTATTTCTTTGAAATCAAATCTTGGATTTATCGGGGCTAAAAGCATCAGGACGAATATACATATGTATATGTTTATTGCCTATAGGAATTTCATTCCTAGTCTGGGTACTCCATTAATCCTCCAGTTAAAGTCCATTCTGCCAGATATCGCGAGGTCCCCCGTGTTTAGCCGTAGGACATATATGTTAAAAAGCTATTATATTTAACATATGTTTTTGCAAGCATTTATTGTAGAGTTCCTCTTTTTATATAAATGTCACTCACACATAGTCATTTGCAACATCAAGAGCACTTCAAATTCAATATCTGCCTTAGGGTAGAAAAAGAATAAAAGGAGAGTAATATGAAAATAATGGGAGGAGAAAAGAAAAAAAGGTTGACTGCTAAAGAATGCGTTGTTGAGATGTTTTCTGATCTAAGCTGTCTTATAAGAAACTTAGATGTTCTTTTCGTACAATATTAAAAAACCGACAAAAAATGTGTAAAAGTCGATTGATTAAAGATCACATCAGTGTAATTTTAAAATAATCTTCATTATACTTTCAGTAATACGATTAAGTAGTATTTAACTTCTTACGTTTCTCATAAAATATATTAATGAAAAAAAAATAGCATAGTATTTATCTTTTTACATATTTTGATAGTTTGCTCTTGACAAAGGCGCTTTTATTTTTTAAACTGCTATTTTTTATAGTCCACTACGTCGTAGTTGTCAAAATATTTCGGGTATACGATAAATCCCCGTACATCTGTCGCCGTGGCAGATGCAAATTGGCGGAACAATCGTGTTCTAAAAATATTTTTAAAAAAGTTATTTACTGCAAACTCTGCTCTTTTTGATTGGTCAACTAATCAAGTTCAATAAAAGAATCATTTCTGTGTTCTTTCACCACTGTTTTTGTACTTGTGATATATGCCACTTTTTGAACGATGAAAGCTGGAGCTCATCAATCCTGATTCCCATTATCCCTTCTCTCATCCCTCACTTACTTTTTCTCTCCTTAGTTACCCTTCTATTGATATCAATATAGCATATTAAAAAAATAATATTTATATTTTTTTATTATAATAATGTTTATTATTTTTTAATATGCTCTCTTTATCCCACTGCTGAGCACAGCACCTCCTCGGTTTTTTGAGGAATCGACTTTAACCCGCTACCCTTGATCAAGGAAGATAAGCGGGTAATTCAGACTAGGAAAAAAAGCCCTGTAGGCCTTACTGCATATATTTATCCCGATGTAGGAATGGAACCCGCGACCGTTGTCTCCAAAATTAGTAATTTCAACACTGAGCCGATGGACCTCATCATCAATAAATAAAAAAAAAGTAATCATAGATAATTATTTACCATCATGTAATCTGTTTACAACTACTTCTTTCCGTTCTCTTTAAAAAAATCCTAAAAGAATCAAATATTTATATTATCCGTAGAAAGATTAAAATTATCGCTTATAAATTGCTACCCTCATCGTTATCACAGCAGCTTCTTTAGTATTGCAATTCTACTTGAACTAACTACTCCGTAAACAACAGGATGCAGGCAATTGCGTCGGCTGAAGCGTTCCATCTACTCGTAATTAGATAAGGAATTAACGACTTTCAGCGTCTAAAGCGCTGTTTATTTACCTCATTCAGACTTAGCTGGAGAACATTAAGAAATTGAAGCGGGCGCGCGAAAGATGACCTGTTTGTACCTACTTACTTTCTGCGTAATTAAGATAAAGGCTTAATCGCTAAAATGCAGGGTCTTTCTTAATGATACAATGATGCTTTTTACTGGCTACTAATGACGCAACTTTTAAAGTGTGATTTCTTTTCGTACGATAATTTTACCCATAATATATAGATCAAGGATTTGCTAAGTCCATAGGTTATTATTTGAGATATAAATCAGAAATTTATTAAGTCACAATAATTGACTCTGTGTTACAAAAATAACTTTTAATTATAATATTATATAATTTTTAATAATAATATTATGCTAATAATTTAAAATCAATCTCTTGAGATAAAATTAAACAAGAAGGAAGTACATAACACAAGGCAGAATTACAAACTTAATAGAAGATCGCCCGCAAAGCACCGGACAAGTATCAAGAGTATATAAGAATGAATGCATTCAATATACATTTAATTCCCTTTGCTCATAGCATCGACAATAGTCATCGTACACTGGTTATTAGATGCTACATGTTTATTTTTTAATTTTACCGTCATAATGCAAAAAATAGAAATTCTTGTTTTCAAGTATTTTTTTAATGTCTTTTCTAGAATAATTTACTACAATAAAAGTTTGTAAAAATTAATAAAAAAAAAATAAAAACGCTAAGTTTGGGTTAAGAGAATAGATTATGATTAGACAGACTGTTAAGTCTTCTATTTTTCTTCAGTGTTTTAGACCGTGAAAACTGAAAAATAAAAAATTAAAATACAAATAAATTGTACCAGCATTTGCAATATACCACGATGGAAACGCGATATTAGCCACAAAAATAGTTACATAGACAACCTTATACAATTTTGTTCATGGTTTCCGTTATTCTACATTTCCTTTGTTCTTAGTTTACGAGTCAAATAACATGGACAAACATCCAGATTCGAAATAAATATATGTATGTATGCCGTAGGTGAATTTTTCCTGATGCTAAAATCAAACAAACGACTCTAGGCTACGAAAGTGTTAGATAGTGAAATTTAAATAGCAAAATGTTATATTATGCCTCAATTTACTTTGACTCTTACTTAAGTATATGAAAGTAGACTGAATGCGGTGGAAATAAGAGCATTAAGAAGTATGTGTGGGGTAACTTTTAATTGATAGAATAAGAAATGAAGATTTAAGAGAGCGATGTGGAGTAAAAGAAGGTGTCGTACAAAAGTTGAGAAAGGGATGCTTAGATGGTTTGAAAACATAAAAAGGATGGATGAAAGACGATTGGCAAAAGAAATTTACGTTGCGGATGTAGATGGAAGGGTCGGTAGTGGAACACCACGCAAAACATATCTGAACCAAACTGTCGCAGTTTTTAAGAAAGGCCAGGTCAAGAGTATCTTAACCAGCGGACTTGCATAAGGAGAGTGATGAATGTGGAGGAAGCAAGGGACGTATGCCGAGATCGCAGCAGAAGAAGATTTGTCGTCTCTGGCTACCCCCACGGGAGACAGGCGTGACCATATGTATGTATATATTAGATCAAAACATTGCCAACCTTAGTGTTCTTAAAAAAAGCATAATATCAAATATTGCCTGTTTGGTAATACGATTAAAAAGGTGTTAAAATAAATTTAAAGTTAATAATATAACTAATAACACATATTATAAATGGACATTCAAACTTACTTTGCTAAAGTTCGCGAACACAAATCGTAAAGGTTACGGTTGTTTTTCGTAGAGACTACTACACCTAAGAATGCCTCGTATCAAAACAATCGAAGGCGAAATGTGTTTTGTTTGTAGTCAAAAGTGATATTGTGTGTTTGACGCTGTCAACATTAGTGACCATAGCAGGGTGTTAGAAGATTTGCTGAGGGCCGATTCTCGGTAAATAATTCTCTATACACTTCTTTGTAAGCACACAATATTATTTTTCTGATTTGTTTTCGCGGATCTTAGCAAAGTAAGTTTGACTGTCCATCTTTATAATGGATTTCCGCAAAGTAACACCTGACTGCATTTTTTTATGGGATAAGAAGGCAGAATAGCAAACGTGCCGCCTGATTAAAATCAATCAACACCACCCATAGACAACCGCCACACCACAGGAGTCACGGAAGCGTTGCCGGCCATTTAGGTATGTGTAGGTGTGATTTTTGAAGGTGCCAATGTCACATCGGTTCGGAAAGATCTTCGAAGGTAGCTGGTTATAGGTTTAAGTTGCGAAGGTAGTGCTGGTGCGTGGAAAGAAGTTTCGAGAGAAGCGCACCGTAGTAGATCGCCACTCATCCAGATGGTGGGGATGAAATTTTTCTTTACGGCGAGTAGTGCGATTGTGGAATTAGGCAGCGGGAATTATTCCAAACAATTCCTCGGAGTACTACTACAACCTATGGTAAAAGCGGTAAAAAATGCTGAGAGATGAGATATCTCTCCGCATAGCTAGAAAATCAACGCGATCGGTGAGATTATCTCATATCAGAGATATCTCGGTCATTGACGAAATTATCTAATGACATATATTATAATTGCGCGGAAACAAATATTATGATGTATATATAGAATAAATCTGTATTTAAGAATAGTATAAAATAATATTTTTTTATTACTTTAAATATTGCATATAAAATGTTAAGGCAGTGTAATCTGCTCAGACGTCACAAGTAGGTACACGGAGGAGGGCGTTGGTGGAGTCAAGTATTTTCCCTTGGGATTAAGCGAGCGGAAGTCGCGAGTCAATCTGCTCGTTACGCCCGCTGCATTCAAGTCCGGTGTCGACTTGTAAACGACCCTCCGAACGATGCACCCGTAAGAGGAAGCCCACAGAAATATTATCTCTGGAGACAATAAATCCGACGGTTCCCCTTTTCTCGAACGGAAAATTAACCGACGCTAGTTTTAAGCACGGTTACCTCTCAGTGAAATACGACAACAAAGATGAAAGCGGATCAAAAGGTGACTAAAGGTCTAAGAAAAGATTTATTTCTGTCCAACTATTTCAATATTAAAATAGAATTGTATGAATAGTAAAAACTGATAACATTTAAATCCTTCCTTTTTTTAATCTTTTCTTTTTTATATAGCAAAGCAGATTAACGAGAATACGGATCACATGGTGGTAAGTGATCACCGCCGCTCAATGGCATCCAAAACGCCAGAGGCAACTCAGATGCTTTGCCGGCTTTTTGTGAACACATAGGTCCGTTTCTCTGCAGGCGATAAATCGTTCCATTTTTGCACAGTTCATCTTAGACAAGTGTGATGAATTTATATTCATTCCTCTTGAAATGAAAAGGTCATTGGCCTAATTATCAGAATTTGTAAGGTGAGAATGAGTTAATTCTAAAGGAACAACGAAAACAATTTCTTTTTTCATAATTTGAGAAATTTTTATAAAACCATTCTTACTCTCAGTATAATAAGAGGTATTTTTGAGGTAACTACAAAGTATTCCATTAGATAGATACGTTTTAAAATTATTCAATAAAGCCAACACATGTATATAATACATATGTATAGACTGTATCAAATAGAACAAGCTATTTTTGAAAAAATAATGTAATAATTAGTTGCATATTTTTTTATGGGATAGGAAGGTAAACGAGCAGGCGTATCACCTGATGGAAAACAATCAACGCCGCCCACATAGACATCTACAGTGCCATAGGCAGTGCAAAAACTTTGCCGGCCTTTGAGAAAAGTGTAAGCTTGTTTTATGTATGGCGAATGAATTCTTGTACTTTTTCCGCATTACGGCAATTTTCCGTAATTAAGATTATCTTCAATAATTGCTTTAAATGTCCATCTACCATCTCTAGTCAAAAATTTAAAATCGCCTCAGCCGCTTCTAAACTGAGTCCTGACAGGCAAACAAAAAACAAAAACTATTTATTTAAGATTTTCTAGTTTAGAATATACGTATAATAAATTATAAAAATGGATTTTTATATTTCAAATATATTCCTACACTGGGCATGAAAATTTCTCATTTTGGAAAGAATGGACAATCACTAAGCTAATCCACGGTGGATTGGTGGAATACCCGGACTCGGAATAAATACCTAAAGGCCATGTATATCCCGATACGGAAATCGAACTATCGGCGACAATCGACTCCGAAAGCGATAGCTCTAACAAACAATTAGGTGGTGGATTTAAATAAAAAATTTTTACATAGCACAAAATTATGAGTAATCGATAAACCGATGAGGTGCAGTTGCAACGCACTAGAGAATCCAACATAGCAAGAATTATTACGGAAACTATTCAGCAACAGCCGAGGCGTTTCTGAATATAGTATCAGTATTCTACGAGTAGAATATACCGCACCATACGCGGCTTGATGAATAGTTAAGGATCAAACTAGTGCGGAACAGATGCTGGAACTAACTTTTTGATTTCATGCCCGCCTAGTTGACGCCAACTTTGTCACAGCACTTTGCTTGAACAACCTGTTCACAGCATAATATCGAACGTTTTATGTAAAAATCACTTTCTAATCAGTTAAAAATTTGCTCACTAACTTCTTCAATTTAAATGCCCAATAAATTAACGTAATTTTATTACAAAGGAATAATTATATCGACTTTTTACCCTATTTGTAGAGAAATGGTCATTAATCCGCCACACTTGTCCAAGGAGTATTACATAGGTGTAGTAATACCACTTGGACGAATATGTTTTTTATGTTGTTTTATTCCCAATAAATTAACGTAATTTTATCAGAAAGGAATAATTATATTGACTTTTGACCCTATTTGTAGAGAAATGGTCATTAATCCGTCACACTTGTCCAAGGGGTATTACATAGGTGTAGTAATATCACTTGGACAAATATTTTATTTTATGTTGTTTTATGCCCAATAAATTAACGTTATTCTATCAGAAAGGAATAATTATATTGACTTTTTACCCTAATTGTAGAGAAATGGTTATTAATCCGCCATACTTGTCCAAGAGGTATTACATAGGTGTAGTGATATCACTTGGACAAATGTGTTTTTTTATTATTAAATAAAGAAATATTATTTTGTTATTCTCCTATATATTATATATAGACTATATAATGGGCTTCCTTTAATGGCTTTTCCTTTTTTCCTTTTCCATACACACCCACGAAAATTGCTTTCCCATCCCACATTAATAAAGATAATGTATAATTTCAAACCAAAGTAATGAGGTTTTTCAAACCAAGTATTCGCTGCTCGAACTTGTTGATTGCCGTTCTGGAACATTTCGTAATTTTTTCGCCCTGTTCGCGTCCGCAGGTGCTTTCGACTATGATTTATTGAATCATATATTTCGAAATGGACATGCCTTTAAGATGAACTATTTTAGACGTTAGTTAAAGTATCAATGTATGATTAAAGTACTGACGTTCTTTTCTAAACGACAATTTGGGTGTCCAATCTTCCAATATGTTTTATTTATCTTATTAATATTAAATATCCTTATATATTTTTCATTTATTCTTCTCACAACACTGGCAGTGTAATAAAAATTGTAATAAAAATGCCTTTTTTATTTATTAAAAACATTGAGCAAGATTTAATTAAATAATTATTTAAAATTTGGAACCTAAGAAAAAATATGCTTGAATTCTAAGATATCATATATCACTCACTATCTTATTTTCAGAAGCTGTTTATTTAATCAAAATATGCTCCATTCGCTTCTTTAAAGCATAGATGTTTGTCTTAAAACATCTTTAAAATCAATAAACTCTAATATCGAATTTTTCAATCTGTACAACAAACAAAAATAGACACGTTGTTTATCTAATTAGACTGCGACCTCTTTCTGCTCTTTTAATATGCAGTTTGTCACATGGTTTTTAGGCTGCATATAACATATTATGCATAAAGATCATTTATGGAAAATAAGCAATACAATATCTTGTGCTCTCCATTATAAAAATTATAATAACAAAAGCTTATAGGTAGGAAAAGAACATTAAATAAATTAATAAACAAATATGTCTAAAGGAAGAGAAATATGGAAATTTGAAATATGTTGAGAAATTAAACTAAACATAGTTTCAACGAACTAAGTGCTTGCAATGGATAACAGACATTACATAACAAAACTGTTTGTAACAAACAAGTTTACAAACTGCAAATTAATGTCATCCATTAGTTGTTTGTCTCGGTTCAAATAGATGTCCAATGAAAGGGAATAAACAGAATGTTTTAGACAATTATTAAAATCAAATCTATCCTATTAATATTATAAAAAAGTTTGAGTATTGATGTATGTTTGTTACTTTTTCACGAAAAAACTACTGGACGGATTTAGATTAAACATTTCAGTAATATAGGTTGTACATTTAAATAACATATAGGCTACAATTTGTAATGATTTTATGTAATTTTGGTCGTAATATAACGATAAATGTCAATTAAGTCGGAAAAAATCTGGCCTCTGAGAGCTATCTTGGTGTACGCTGCCAAAACCATTAGAGTTACACAAAGAAGATGTACGGTAGGATTGTTTGTCTTGAATAGTTCTAAATAAGTCCGCAACAGCATATTTACTACCTTTTATGTGGATGTCACTATGACCAAAATTGTGAACCATAAATTAAGAAAAAAAATATATTTATTTAAAATGATATGTCACGAAACTTAATATAGAAGACCAAATTCCACGTGAGCGAAGCCGCGGGCAAAAGCTAGTTTAATATAATACACACAATTAGCGTATCCGTAAAGTTTGGGAATTTTTTGATTCCTAATTACGGGGAAATACATTTATAAAGTAACAATATTTTTAAGGCTTTAAATATCATGTAAACATACATACATCCTCATCGTCTTCATCAGTCTCATCAGCATAATCTTTGATTACACAGACGTGACCAGCCCATTACCACATAAGTTTGCTAACTCTAAGAGTTATGTCAGTGTCTTCGGTTCTTCCGCGGATTTTTTCATTTCGAATCCACTAGAGTATATCTTGTCTGGTATCCACTAGAGTAACTCCAAACATTTTTAAGCTTATGGAGCAGTCAGAAAGATAAGTAGCGTTTCCATATAGCGGTTAACGTGTTTTTTAATAATTATTAATTTTATTATGTATCTTCGCAAAACATACAATATCACTTATCTCTTCTTGATACAAAAGTATATAATTGGATCACACTTCAATTACCATGACGGGACTTGAAATAAGACCGTCAGACTGATGTTACTCCATTATATGTTAACGAAATATTCGTTCGTACCTTTAAAATTAATCTCCGATGTCCCGGTTTTCTCACGTTTCCATCTGGTATTTCCAAACATTGGATAAATTCCATTACTAGACCGACGTATTGCGCTATATACAATAAATTTGTGTTTATTTTTATATTACATGGTTTACAAACATAAATATGTGATTTCGAAAATGTTAACAGTTTGACTTCTCTATAATAATATTTTTTGTAAAAGGAATTAGTTATGTTTTTTTAATATTACTATAGTGTTGGTTAGCTATTCAAACTAATCTAATAGTGCGTGTGTTCTAGATCGCTATAGACCAATAACTCTGCTGCCCATTAATATCTTATGAAGATTTGTCTTCAATTCAGACTCTTATTGCAATCATTCAGTTTTCCGAATCTCATCAGATTTTATTTTTATTGTAATAATGAACTAATATTCAGATCTATGATAGTTATTTATGTTGTTTCAGGCTAATAGTTCAACTTGCCAATGATTTTGTCGTTAATAATATAGTTTATCTATGCTATATTTTAAGGGAAGTATTTGGCAAACGAGCGAACAGATCACCTGACGGTAAACAACCATCACCATCAATGAACGACTGCAAAACAAGACGCACTCCTGATGCAATTGTACTGCTCTGTGCAAGGATGTTAATAATGGGAGTAGTAAAAGGAAGTAAGGGAACGGGAAAAAAGAAGTAGGGAAAGGGAATTGGGCCTCCGGATCTCTGCGTTCAACGAAAAAAGCGCAGTAAAACAGTAAAATGCTACCGATACGTTTTATCAGGGTGTCGTACTTCCTCGGTCGAGCTAGTTTATTCATACTCTCCCACTATTATCTAATGAAATATTAAAGAAAAACTTAGCCTCACGTATTCTGAAATTAATGAATCTTGAAAATACTGTGTCATCTTATTAGCCAAATAAACTATATTTAAATACAAATCTATCATAACATATAATCTATATTTGAAAATATTGATTTTCAGATTAAATTCAAGTTATCATATTCTCCATTTTACGCAAAATTGAGAACACCTTGAAGTTTAGATACTACCTGTACGAGAACGGAAACTAATACATGGCATAGGAAACGTCTATTAAGCCCAGACGGAATTCTGGTTTTAACACACCGCACCCATTTATCCTAAGTTCACCTGCTATCTAAAGTAATAGACAATACACATACAATCCCTCTATTTGTTATTGTTTTATTTCGCTTGAAATAGAGTACTTAAATTAAAAAGTTTAAACGACTGATTGTAAAGATACACCTGTTCATTTGTTACACCTTAGATCTACGTTTGAATTACGGATAAACAGTATTTGGATTAATACCTTAAACCTCAGTTTATTTTGTTCATAGAATAATCATCATCAAATACATCAAAAAAGACTAAAATAAATAATCAATAAAGAAAATATAAGTTTTTTGTGTATAAACCAATAATATCAGTATAAAGTATATAAATTATAAAAATAAGCATATAGTATAAATAATGTAAAAAAGAAATATATTTATAAATAAATAGAATTACATTAAACAGAAAAAAGTTGAATCAGATGTTGTTTAATATCACGAAACATTAACAGATGATAAAGATAAATTAAATATACTTTTCTCATTATTATTTACGGTACCTGCGATATTGTTAACATTACGTAGACCAACTTCGCATAAGCTTTAATACCCTCACTAAAGCTCGACCCCGTCTAGACACTATTGTGAAAATGTTTGTTCCCACCACCCCATATAATCTCATATTTATGTATAAGTTCAAATGTATTAACGAGCCTTTATCTTTATATACACTGAAAATAATCATTTTCTTTTGAAATTATTATTAACAGAGAAATGGGGAGGCATGTGTTCAGCAGTGGGATATAATATACTGGCTGTGGAAAAAACACATTAAACAAACCTTTACTGTCACTTCAAACTATTTCTGTTTCATAGTTAAAAAAAAATAGTTTTTTCCTCTTTTGCACAAAGAATCTGCCAAAAACGATTTAAACTCATCGAACTATAATACAAGATTACATTACCAAACTATGTCGAGGCATTTTCTCCCCACGCTGGCAATTTCTACAGCATCTTGTTTACGTTTATGCGCTACCACAACGTAATTAAGCGGAATGCTCTAACACGCGATGTTACACGCCGGATCAGATTGCAAAAGGTTTTCCCGGCGAAGCGTAAAGGACGTTTTGATGAGTAAAACAAACAACGCTTTAGCTGCCGGCAAGACGTTAATTTCTGATCTAATTAGAAGGAGCGCTCGCCTTAGACGACTGTACGCTGCGTCTCACTGTTTGCGTAGTAGTTAATGGAGTACTTACGTGTACGGTAGCAATCTATGATGATGAAAAATAATTAAATAGGCTTTTCTGTGTTAAGCCGAGATAACTTTTTTTCATGGGATAGGAGGGCAAACGAGCAAGCGTGTCGCCTGATGGAAAGCAATCAACGTTGCCGGCCTTTTAGGTATGTATAGCCTTGTTTTTTAAAGGTTACTCTTAATTTAATAATCATTTGATGTAATTTTCCAATTTTAAATACTTTATTTTTTTGATATAAAAGAAATAAAATAACATAAATAAAAAAGTATATAAACATTTTCTTTAAAAGCACAAATTTAAAAAGATTCTACCCTTGCCCGTAACGTTACATGTGATGTAAGCTGACGGTGGCTTGAAACGTCAATGAGGAAAGCTTTTCCGGACGGCTTACTTTAAAACTAAATATTTGACAATTACAGAGAAATAATTTCATCTCTCAGTAGTATTTGTCATTTAAACCGTGGGCAGTGCTCCTGAGAATTGTTCAGAATAATTCCTGTCTCTCAAGTTCGCCACCATCTGGTGTTGCGATCCAGTACGTTGCTTTTTTACAGAAATTGTTTTTCTACCCACCACCATTCTATAGAATTAACCTACAGCGGTATTTCAAAACCAACACGAAATCAGACGACACGCTTGCTCGTTTGCTAACCTTTTCCTAAAAAATACATATAACATACATACGTCTGTTAGGTATATAAATCTTTATATATAATATCTTATAAATTACTTATCTACACCAAAACCATTACATATTTACGATTAAGCACATCATAAAGAAAACACGTGAAACAAAATACGTAAGAAACGCTACAGGCTGTTACTTACTACTGTCTTATTATTTTTATAATTTATTAGCCTTTTCATCGATTTCTCATTGCGAATGACATGAACGAAAAATTTAAAATATAGGACATAAAGCTCTATAAAATAAACGAAGCCATAATTTGGGCAAGACGTCTAGCATATAATGGATGCGTAAAGCTGAAAATTGGTTTAGATGATCCGTCTTAGGGGAGGCCTACGTCCAGCGTCCTGTCATAGTCTCTTTATTGATAATGATGAAACTTTTATGAAACGTCAAGTCTTCTTGTATATTTTAATTTTCTGTGTACTAAATAAAGACGCAGATACAGACTAACACTAGGAAAGATTTACCGTTCGACACTATTTTGATTGCACAGACATGTAGGGTTATCACATTCCACTACAGATACCTCCTGAAAAACACTTCGTCTCTATAGAAGCGCGGCACCTCCGTGAGGACGACTGCATAAATTTAGATAAGTCTCCTTTAGATAAGTCTACTGCAGACACGCCTGTCAAGCTGAAATTGTCACTACGTAATCATCGTACGGTAATAACTAAGTATTTTGTATTGCTATGAGGTCACTAATTGTACACAGCTCACGAATATTTCCCAAAGAGCTTTTCTCGTTTTTAGAATTAAACGTAATAAAATTATATATTCGTTCACATATTGAAGGATTGTTTGAAACGGGGGGAGACCTTAACCAGTGTTTTCGATCGAAACTTTTATACAAATCTATATTTTAAAACTTTTTCTTTTATTTTAATTATTATTTTACTCCATACTTACTCCGACGTCTCTTTTTTGGTGCCTAAAGTCTATAAAACGACGGTATAATATACCGCCTGGCCAGAAGTCATCTTTCATAAATAATTCCATTTTATGTTTAACAACAAATATTTTATATGCATCGTAATTTTTATCAATTTTCGTTTTCTCTAGTGTATCATCATATTTGTTTTTTTTTTATAAATATAATTAGATATGCCAGATACTGCCACTTCTTTAGAAACGTAATATACATAAATTGGGATTTTAATATCCGCTGTTTTGCAGTTCAGTTCAGGTTTAACAATAGCTTTGCCTATATGGCCAATACAACGGTTTCTCAGTCTTTTCTTTTGCACCAGAGTCCATTCCTCAGTTGCCATTTGTTGTTTCCATTCCCCATGACGTAAAACATCCTCCATAGATTTATGTTTTGGATTCACCTTTAGCGCGAACTTACTCGCTGTATGTCCCAAAGGCAGCTAACGATGTCTAGGTGACTGAGTCAACATGTTGTATGTACTAGCTGTATTTAGTAGCATATTTTTTTCGTAGACTCATTTTTTATATTATTACTCCACAAAATTTCAACGCTGTGACATATTTGTGTAAGAAAAATATAAGGCTTACTTAATGCACACATTTTTCATGATTGTATCCTGGTTTATTGTTCAGGCCGCGTACACTTAAGCTTGGGTGAGTTAGTGGTTGGTCGCGGTCATAATGCGCACGCTGCCTTAAAAGTTCAAGTGTATGTTTCTTAAAAAGATCATTACTGTTTATTATGAAATCACTTTACGAACTTACGCGGTATAATTCTACAATCGTAGTGAGTGTCAATCGAGTTATTCACCTCTAGCTTAAAATGTATGTTTATTTACCCTTTAACGTAACAACGAATAATAACAATGATTCGATAGGTTAATAATAAATGACGACTTAATTTTGGACTACTGCTTTATGCGTCAATCGTAGGGTTTCATTGATGTGTATAGCCTACAGGTATTTATTCAAAATTTGGTTGCCTAAATCCCTCCAGAAATGAGAAGGTCCGTGCCCAGTAGTGGGATATATAAATATATATAAAGGCTGTGAAAAAAATGATAAAATGTAATTCAATAGACCTTGCCTTTTAAGTAATCAGTTTTTTATCGGGTTTGAGATGTTCAAAATGATACAACTAAGCTCTTATAACTATTCTTTTAGAATAATCAATTTAATTTAAAGTTAGATAAAATTTGAATTGTGATTATCACGCTTGGCTGGTGCATTGGAAATCTTAGATAGTTTTGTATTACTCAGAAAAAGACTGCTTAGTGCTACCATTTAAGGCAACAACGAATGGTAATAATGATAAATATGTTAATAACTAATATTTAACTTCTCACCTTGTACAAGCGCCACAAGAAAAAATGATGAGACCACATTTATTAAGGAAGCACATGGCAACACAGAGAAAAAGATACGTTAATTGGAAAAATGTTAAAACGCCTTTGACTAAGATTTTGTCAAAAGGAACATAAATATTTCGCTAACAACAAATTAAATAACTTCACTTCCTTAACATTTTAAATTGCCTAGCCATATTTGTAAGCACGCAAAAGGAAATCGTGTTTCGAGTCAAGCGAAACATGAGTTACAAAAGGAAATGATATTCTGAACAGATTATAAAGCTAATATCCCGCGAACAAGCGTCTGCCATTTCCATTTAATAAAGGTAAACTTGAAAAACCACACACTGTCACACTTAATAAAATGAATAATGACATTTATATAAAACTTAAAAGTGTTGCACATTATGATAATACGCCATAAACATTTACTATATATACATTAATTGTTACTTTAGTTAAACCTTGGCTGATTTTTGTAAGTTATTAAAATATACATTGGATCACAAAATGAGCAATCCATTTAAAATAAAAAGTCAATTAAAGTTTATTTCTCAAGGTATTGACACAAAAATTTGGCGGAAACCATGCCAAACCAAATAACAACTATATGAATAGCTTGTGGTGGCAATAAAATCTTAAAATATGTAAAAATTCCATATTTTGATACAGTAACACTTTTTTTGAAATCTTTACTTTTATTCAAAATAAACATCATAATATTGAACTTTCATGACTTAGAATTTTCTATAATATAATATTTATTTCCTTATCTATAATATAATATATATTATTCATAAAGCTATCCCCACGTTTTGGAAGTTATTGACGTTTTTGTTACCCGCTTTTTTTGCGGGCGAATATATTTCATTATTAGCAATTTAAAAATTATTTAATTATTTTATAATAAAAGCATCAGCATAGCACTTTTTAACTTATTATTATTTATATAGTTAAATAGTATTGCTCCATTACAAGTAGTATTATTATTTATCTGACGATTTAAAAGAAGAAAAGTCCTTTCGTTTATTTAATATCGATAAATCAACACAGCCATAAGAGGAGGAGCTATTGCACATTGGCCTCCCTCTTTGATGATATATTATATTGTATTGCTGTAATCCCCATGCTTGGCGGACAGATTGGGGATCCCAGATTAGTTTTGATTACACAAGTAAACACCCCTATTCATCCAGTAGTACTTATCTCTCATAGTCGCCCCGTACGCCAACAATACAAAAAAAGTAGTAGTTTTATCTTATGCTGCGAACTACACTCGTCTAATAACGTATTTTAGGAGTTACATAGAAAAAATGTTAAATGATAATATTATTAAAATCGATTCAATTAATTCAACTTAATCTCATAATTATCAACGCATTACAGCCGCGGATGGGCCTTAGTCTGGTTCAGTAAATTTTTCCGGTCGGATCTTAGTTTGGTTTTTCCTCTCCAGCCCCTCACACCGATTGCCTTTAAGTCATCGACTCCCTTTAGCCATCTGAGCTTAGGACTTCCGCGGCTTCTACGACTATCTCGTTTGCCTTCGAGTAGGCGTTTGGATACTCTAGCCTCGTTCATTCGTATTACATGCCCAGCCCAACGAAGGTGTTCAATTTTGATGACGTTTGGCTCATTGTACAGCTCATAAAGCTCGTGGTTGTAAACACAGGGCCAAAGACCGAAGACCAAGGCAACTTAATCTGTGAAAGCTAAAAAATGTCAACTACCAGGGATTTATACATACGTCTTGCGTAGTTGACATTTTCTGGCAAGTACGCAAGATTAAGCAGGAGAAGGGAAGACACTATCATCTTAGACTTAGTCCGACGGCAATTAATAATATTTTGAAAAATGCCAATAATCAAAAGTTATTAACTTTTTCCTTAAGACCATTTTCCTAAACATACTATCTGTAAATTACATCCGAGCACGTTAGGATATGTATCTCTCGTTTTATGTGAATGCACGGTAACTAATCGCAAGGGAAATTACAAGTCGTACAAAGCTTTCGCACGCGTGGCACCGGCGCATTAAGTACGTGAATTTAAAAGACCCCAGTCGGAGCTTTCCGTAAATTGAGGTAATTTCAATTTTAAATACTAAACAGTTTACATTTATATAGACGCGAAAAAGTGAAAGTGAATCATAAAGTTAAATCTGATATCTGATCATACTTTTTGCTATATTTCTATTATTTTGTAAACTATATTTTTATCTAAATATTACTAATAAATTAATTGATTATATTACTAATAAATTAATAAATTAATTACTAATAAATAAAAAAGCACTGTTCGTTTCATTATTGCACCAGCGATAATTCGCGTTTACTGCTAGGACGATTTATTTATTTTTTTAAAGTATTCTAATACTTTTAAACTTTTTATAAGACAGAAGAATAGTATATAAATATATAAAATAAATTTAAACATTATTTTAAACTTTTTCATTATACACATATATAATGTTTAAATTTATTTATTTCTCGATTGCAAAAGTATATAGGAAGGAAGAACGTTTAATATGAATTACATTTTTCGCAAATAAAAGTAATTTATACTTATAAAAAACTTTTTTTTTAATATAAATTCCATATTTCCTTCATTAAACTGCAAATATTTCCCATGTGTATAGGAAAAGAGATTATGCGAGTAAATCGTAAAGCGAAAATAAAAGGAAGGAAAGAAGGATGAGTGTGGAGGAAGCAAAGGAGGTGTATCGTAGCGGATAGAGATCTGTGGTCTCTGCCTTCCCCTACGGGAAACAGAGGTGACAATATGTATGTATATGTATGAAAATAAGATAACATTCACAAAATCCTCTTGAGGATAGAAAACAAATTTTAGTTAGCTGTCATAGTACTGCAACGCGTTATATTTGAAATGTGTTCGCTAACAACTGTCTCCCAAAACGTTTCCAAAGTTTTATTATAGATTATATTGCCAGATATGAAATCGCAAAATATATAATTGGGAAAATTGCATTTTCTTTATTTTTTTGTATTATAGGCTTACTTTTAATTGTATCCATTTAAATTTTAATTCGTAACCCATAAAGGCAAGACAGCGTTTATCATCACTGTATTAATTATCGTCATCAATACAACCTTAACAAGCCATTGATAGAAATGGATCTCTTTCACAAATAAGCATTTTGTCGTATTTCTCACGTTTGACAAACGAATCGGGATTCGCAGTTAGTTTTTAATACTTAGGTTGGCTCTAGTATCGTCTGTTGGTATTTTCTCCCATACTTCGCTGGGTCCTATTCTATACCGAAAACCACAAGGCATTTATTAAATAACATACACATTTATAGGACATATTTGGTATATATTAAGTGTGGGCTAAAGTAATTTCAGTGTGAAATGTGAGGATCTTGCGCGCAGCTTTGTTTTATTGCCGGGGTCAAACAATAAATCTTTAAGGGACTTCCAGCATCTAACAAGGCGACTAAGAAAGACCTTTGAATAGATTTATGTTTAAAATAAGGACTTTGAAGACAATTGGATTCAAAGATCAAACCTAACAAATAGAAATAAATTTTCATTTATATAATTATATAAGTTAAAAGTATATGAGGTTTTGCAGGTTTTTTTACTTATATTAAATTAAGGCTCTGTGTTGTTGCTATAAATTATTCGTATAACATTCTTATATTGCTTGAGTAAATACTATAAAAATAATAAATAAATAAACAAACTTGCCTTTTTCAAGACAACTTACAACCACATTAATATTTTGTAGAACCAGCTTCCTTAAACGGTATTTGACGGCAAATACAACATTACAGCCTTTAAAATACTTGTCTGGAAGTCCAACAATACTTCTCCCCATACAGGATCCCTTGGATTTTTGTTACTACTTATGAGACTAACTATAGTCTGTGGTAACTATACCACCAGGTAACCTGCTTTCATAAAAGAAAACTACATATTTCTTTTTTTTTACTTGCGTAATTTGTACTAAATTGACAAGAAAGAACAGAAAACCATTAAGTGTGGTATTTATATCAGGGTACTGAAATGTTTTTATACCTTATTAAAAATATTTCAATTGTCTACTCCAATAACCAATGCCCATTACTTTATCCCTTAATCTTTCGTAACTACCCAAAACTTACAATTAACCATGTACTTTGAAATGGATCCATCTATCTGCGCAAACTACTGGTCGAGACATTTTGGAACTTTAAAACAACATTTACTAGAAGCGATATGACGAAACTTTGCTAACAAAATTAGACAGGCATTTGTTCAGCAGTAAGTTTCTGATAATGACGATGATATAAACAAAAAATTGTATCTATTTATATGATTATCTTTATACCGTAGACAAAAATACAAATTTTTGATATCTCAAATAAATAGTAATGTAATCATTGTTCTAAGAAATTTATATTTATTTTGTTAAAGAAACGGTGTACTTCAATAGTACCAATTGACAATACTCAAAAAGGAAACTACGATGGAACATAATAAGGTTATTACCGCTTATTTTTCTGCTTGAAATAAAATTAATTATTTTTTATGCAAGAATATACTTATTTTTGATTATTAAGGGTTATCTTTTATTATTAAGGGTTATATATCTCTTTGCTAAGCGATATCATTTTAATTTTAAAAAATTACGTAATAAATTCAACCACAATGAACTAGACCGACCTTCAGAAATATTCTCTAGCATGTATCTTTTCTCACAATTATTTTATTACGGCATACAATGGAAAATTTTAAGATTGCGAAGAATGCCAGAATTATAACTCGACAATCGTGCTAAATCACTATCACACATATAACAAAACAAGTAGCAGAGCTACATTATAATAAATTGTAAGATGATATCCGAGAAGTGCATTTTCTGCATTCTTTCCACTATAATAACATAAAACAACAATGGTTTAATACTGGGAATCCAATTGTCATCGTTTGAAATGAAGCAACTACAATTGAAAATATTGACGAGATTTCTATTAACTTCGTAATTCTTTTTTACTCAATTTATCCTTTTGAACTCTCATATAACAAAGGAAGAAATATCAATAATTAACCTACTAACATAGTCATACTTATCAGAAAATTGTAAATAACTATTAAACTTACCAACAGTTTTATTTATTCAGGTACTTCCCTCTAAGTTACGTTAAAACAGTGCTGTTTTAATGTACTGTTGCTAGCAGTGTAGGTATTAGAAAATAAACAGATGCAGCAGATATTAGAAAGTATCCTTCTCTTGTTATTACAGGTTAAATATTGAGCTTAAATATTACTACAAAATCCACAAACTTATAGGTGGAACCGAACTCATAGAGGAGAGAATACAAATATTATATAACTTAGGTGAAAGTGGTAATAATAATTCTCACAATGCTTACTAAAAATTCTTTTTTTTTTAAATGTCATCGTTATTAACCTTTAACATTGCACAGTTAGACATAGGCTTCCTTCAAGGCACGCCACCTAGCCCGATTTTCAGCTACACGTATACAGTTTCTACCACCTGCCCTGCGCAGAACTTAAAAAACTAAATGTAACAAATAACATGGAAAACTATAAAAACTAAAACATAAACTTATATTTTAAATGTTGTTATATATTGATTTCGTTCTTTTTGTTAATTTTAATTTTTCATAAAAATATTTTTATGTTATATAAATATTATGACCAATATACTTAATAATAACTTAATAACTTGTCACAGTTATAAAAACACTGAAACATTAACGCTGAGAATTTAATAGGATTTTGACGCCAAATGCTTCTAGGCCGACTGTATCTACGTCAGCATCTGTGGAAACGTTTTGATTGCGGTCCACCACCAGCGGCGCTCGTAAAGCGTGAAACTTTCCGGGGGATAACGACGCAACGTAATTAGAGCATTTTCTTAATATAATCACTCCGGAATAGTCTTAAATATCGCAAGTTATCTAGTGTAAAGAAGTCTTTATTTTTAGTTACAAGTATTTATAAATTTTTCGCTTTGCTAAATGAAATAAAATACAAAACAATTTAATCAAAATATAGTTATTTGTAAAGTTACGTGATATATTATTATAATTTAATAATACAATTATATTGTAAATGATTTTCAACTACTGTGTCGTGGCATTTTTGTATGCCATCAAATTCTTGAATAATAACGTCAAATTTTAGTAATGCAAACTATTCTACACTGTCAGTGTAAGATAAGTAAAGTTCTTTTAAACTTATTGCTGTGTGCAAATTTTGATATTATTAAAAGGTGCACTTTTAACAATTCCAAAATACATACAGTAGATTCTCAACATTAGGATTTCCTGCATAATAGGTGCAATTATACCATACCCACAAGTGAAACGTACCAACACCCAGACGCAATATAAATACATATATAAAGTAATATTCCATTCTAGGCCGGCATCAAGCTTTCAAACTTGCAATCTATGAACAGACTTTTAATGTGTACTGTACATTTCAAATATTTATCTTAAAATGAACTAGACAAATATTTCTAGAATGGCAAAGTAAACCTTTTGAAGATGAACATAATATGTGATAACTTTCGTGATATTATAAACAAATAATTATAAACTGAGAAAAATGGATATTAAAAAACTTTTGTGTAAAGCGAATTTTAATATTAAATACTTTTTATTTACTTATTTATTCTATAATTTTTACATTATTATACGGCATATACAAACTTAAACTAAGTTTTTCCGTATACCCTCGTGATAAGGTGTGAGTGTATGTATAGTGGGTTCTTGTAATCACAAATATCGTGACTAGAGATTGTTTCCGCGCTCATACCTTATAAAGGCAAGTACACATTGTTAGCTCATACGAGAATCTTCAGAAGGCAACACAATAACAGCAACATTAGTTAACTATAAGCATAAAATATCAGTCACATTATTACAACGTGTTAGTCAGTGAGCGCCTAACTTATTGTCTCCCCCGACCCCAAATAAAGTGCAACCGCAAATAACGTCGACGGTAGGGACGCATGATGTTTTATGGTACCCGTTTTATAACCACATGAAGAAAGTAATCTTCCGTATTTACTGAAGTGCGAACGTAAAATAGATTACTTCATGCAAAACAGGGGGCTACAGATACCAATTATAAAATCCAAATATGTTTTATTTTATACGATATTTGTATTATTATTATTATTATAGTTAAACCTAACAAAAAAATTGTGGGAAATAAACCGCACATTTTCGTTAGGTTTTGGTAAATTTCGTTTTCCTATTGTGTGGTCTGTTTTTGGGTAAAAGCCTCCTCCATCTTAACCATTTCTCCCTGTTGGCTCATCCAGTTTTTTCCTGCTGTTTCTACAATGTCGTCTGCCTATCTTTTTCTTTGTTTTCCTACACTCTTTTTTTCTGTTGAACCCAGCCATTTTGTTATTTTGCGCTTCCACCTATTATCCCTACATCTCGCAACATGCCCTGCCCATTTCCATTTATTTTTAAGACAGTATTCGAAAGCATCTTTTATTTTCGTTTTCTTCTGCATGTCTACATTTCTCATCCCTTGTACTCTTCTGAATTTTTAAAATGTTTCCTACTATTTTCACTGGTCTACTAATCCTTTTAAAAATTTCCTGAAGAACAGCTTTACATAGTTTGGGTGAGTGGATCTTCCTGTCTCACTTCTCTTCCTATAGTGAACTCGTCTCCATGCCTCTCCAGGTTTATTCTGCTTATGATTTTAGAATATATGTTTTTTATAATGTTGATGTATTTTTCATTGATGTTAGTATTTCTTAAGGCTATGGACAAGCAAGAGGATTAATGAGAAGAGTTTGTAGATTAAAGATAACAGACTGATGGGCCTGTAGTTACTCATGTCATTTAGTGGGTTGCCTTTTATATAAATTAGTGTTATGTTTGACTTACACCACTGATTTGGTACTTCTTCTTTTGCAATAACTAAGTTGAACAACTTGGAAAGGAATGTTAATAGGAAAGGTGATCCTCTTTTTATGGCTTCGTTTGGCAGGTTGTCTAGTCCTGGACTCTTATAAAATTTAAATTTTTTAATGTAACAGTATTTCCATTTCGGTTATTGGATCTGATTTCTTATATAAGTAGCGTATTTTTGCTAGCTTCACTTTCTTTTTCTTGTGTTTTTTCTTGCGGTGGCTGCATAAAAGGTAAATTATCTTCTCTCTATTTATAATTTCTTTTTTATCTAGCTTTTGTAGCTTGACACTTCTTTATATGCTTTAAGGGCTTCAGAACTTTTGAAGATTTCTTTTAATTGTTTCTCTTCTATAATTATCGTAATCTATACTTATTGATCTATTAGTTTCCTTGAAGATGTTTTTAATTTATTCCTTTGGTTTTCTATATCTGTTTCTTGATGTAAGTAATTTAGTTCGCCTAGATATTAGAACCAATGTTTTGTTAATATATTTTGTGTTTTGTTATTGTTTTCTGGCCTGTTCGTTTGGTTAAGACTTTTAATAATGGTTTTTTGCAGTTTGTTACTAAGAAGTTGTGTATTTTCAGTATTTTTTGGACATGTGTTTTCACACAACTTGTTACCACACTTGTGAACACACACTTGTTTTCAAATTCTTTTTCAGATTTTTTATGTAACTCGTTTTTTTTGTTAGTGTTATTCTGGCTGGCTAGGTGAGACTTGAAAATTTCTGCGACTTATTTTAGATGGCTGAATGTTCAGAGTGCAAGATACACTCTGAACATTCAGCCACCTGAACATTCATCATCCGATGATTTGATGGGAAGTTTATTTTGTTGAGTAATTCAAAATTAATTTCTGATTTTCGTTTGGGGCTCAATATGAAGTCGATTTAATTCATGTTTTTTCGATCTGGGGATATCCATGTCTACTACATTACTCGTAAATGTTTTCTTAATTAGAAATTCTACACCTTGTAGTCGTGTAATATCACTTAGAGTTAACAAACTGAAAAGGCAATCAGCTTGTCGTCCCCCGGCCAGATGGTGCGACGATCTGCGTAGGGTGCATAAACTAGATATGTGGTGTGTCTTAGAAGAGGCCTATGTTAACTCTACAAATTTTCTATTCTAATATATTTCTTATAAAAGTAATCTTATTATACAAATAGATTATGCATACATATAAACAGAAAATTAGATTATGTAAATATGAAAACTAAATGCCATTTTTACTTGTATAATACAGTTCATAATTTGAAATACGCCACCCTCTTCAACTTTTTCTAAAAGATCCGTTTGCTTGAGTCCGCCATTTTTTTAGCATTTCGCGTAGTTTTACTGCTTTCTCACTCAGAGAGCGTTTTACACAATCGTCAGTACAATGATCTTTTGACTGAAGCTAGGCAGGTGAAAACTTGAAACTACGCGGAAACGTTTTGAGCCTTTCGCACTTTTAAAAACTGCATAAAATTAGATGGCGATGTTTACATGATATAATGTCAGGAATAAAAAGGATAAATGATTATATCTGTGTTTATTTATAATGTTATAATAATAACAAAACTTTATTCACAACTTAATAATTTATATTAATATATAATATATTATTACTCGGCGTTAGCCTGTGTCATAGCAAACAGTATCCCTATGTAATATATTTGCTTGCTAGCATTGTATATAAATATTTTCAACACAACATAAATATGAATTTATTAAAATATAATAGATATTTTTAATGAGTTAAAAAAAATTATTTTAATTAAAAAAAAAACACAATTTATTTTATTATATATAAAATAATTTATGTTTTTTTTTACATGTCATCATCTTTTAATATTATTTTGAAATGTATATATTAATAATTTTGGAAGTAATAATTTGTATTTTAACATGTGTACCTGGGTAATAAAAATTAATCTCCAATCTACATTCCAAGCGTAAATGGACTAATGTCGACACCTCAATAGTGAACTCTTAAAGCTGCCATTTATAACTTGTAAAATTACCATTAATTACCTTGTAAAATGATTATTATTAAAATTTTAGAAGACTATAATATCTGTGGCACCTGAAATTAATTACCAAATATAGAGGTATCAAACAAATAACAATTATTAATATACACTCGAGAACAATTTACTAGCACTTTTGATACTATTGTATTTCATGTATGTACGTTTTGTATAATATATCATTTCACTGAGCCTGACTAGTAGCATTGATAAATATAAAAAATATCAATAGATTATCGGTCTAACATGCGACACTTAAAACAATGCAAACACTGAACTTGTGTAAGCTTGTCAATAATTGATAGAGATTATTGGTTGGATTATGGGTAGGATTTTTGGTCTCTGTTATTTTATACGTAATTATGTGAAAAAAGCGCTTCGCTAGGTCATTTCACTAAAAGCAAATAGTTAACCAAAAAAAGTGTATAAAGGGCTTTATCCGAAAGTGGGTACCCCATGTTCTGGTAACTTAAACTTTTTTATCATTACTATACAGGTTAGTAAGATAAAAACTCTCGGCATTACAAATTGGAGGGAAAAGCTAGGAATAGATCGATCTGGATGGATACTCAAGGGTCATTTTAAAAAGATTACAGGTAATAAAATAATAAAATTGAAAGAAAGAAGAAACATTAAAAATATGGCATTGTCAGCTTTCAAAAAGAGTCTCGTTACTTGATTCAATGTCTTTTGTCAAGCACTTACAACGATAAGAGGGAACTTAAGGGCATTTAACAGGTCCTTTATCGGTATTCTGTCCGCATATGGCACCTGCATTTATGTAGTTTTGTCGGGTTTGTTTAAATTTACAAATACGTGAATATTTAAGAATCATAGTTTTACTATAGTATATTCGATTAATAGGTATAACATGTTAAGCGAAATCTGTTTTCGACATGAATGTTCCACCAAGTTTCCAGCTGCTGCAGAATTGCAAAATTTATTTTTTAAATGCGTCGTTTAATGTATGCGCATAAAAGGATCCAATTTTATTTTGTAACAACTTCCTTTTGAAATGGATTTTTAAAATTGTGTGCCATATGATGAGTATTTTTGTACCGAACATGATATCATTATTTTTAATTATTGGACAATGAAACAACTAATAGTTCAGTAATCAAAATATTGTGACAACAAACTGATAATAGAATATAAATATAATAATATGTTAGCTCAATTCTGACAAAAAAGAAATAAGTCTTATAATATAATGAAAAAATTGATACTTTTATAGCTGTATGGATACTAGTGTATACTTTTATAACAAATTTAACCTTTTAAATTGTTTTCAGTTGGAAGTAAATTTAACGCTTCACTAAAATCTTCCTTGTTTCCAAAGATTTATGAGTTCCTTTTACTTAATTTTCTACGTGAATTATAACGAACCCACGTACTTTATTTATGTAAAAATATTATAATACCTTGTTACTAAATATGAGTCAGTATAAAAATATAGAAGCCTTATTAATAAATTAGAATCTTATATTTTAGGATCAAATTATTATTATATATTATTCTGCAAATAATATTTTTATTAATGGTATATAATTAAATAATGTTTTGAAAAAATTATAAATATAAAAGTATATGAAAAAATGTATCCCCCTATACCTGCGCCGTTTCTTCTCCACCTAGCGGAACCTCATTACGAAATGGTGGTAAAAACTTGTTAGTTAATAGATAGAAATATAGTTCTTTCTGACGAAAAAAAATTAATTTTTAATTTAAATTAACTGAAGTAACTACCAAACTTATCTGTAATAATATCCAGTTATAAACCAATACGTTATAAACTCTATCATATGAATTTGTGAAGAAAAAACGTATAATTATTATTATATGTTTATTTCTTAAGCAATAGTTAAGTTTATTGTTATTATTAGATAACTATATTAAATGATGACTTAATTACTGATACTTTTCATTCCACATTTTTCCATTGAGCCCGTGTCTACTAGCCCTGGTATTACAAACAGACCTCCGTTCTCAGGATCAGTTACGATCGGATGTCCAGCCTGCTCGTTTGAGCCTGTCTTCCATAAAAAAGACTTCTACTAACCCTTTCAAAAATACATTACTTTATATAAATGCATTTCTTCCATTTCACTTTATTTGTGCTTGTTAATTGAATACAACTACTACACTTGAATATAACAAAATGCAAGAATCAATAAACCATTTTACGTTATATAAAACTTTAAATAAAAGAGATAGAATTGTAAATGCACTTAAGTGTTTATTAACCATTTTACTAAGTTCACGTAAAAATATTACCACAAAAGCTACTCAACACCCCTTTTATAATTCTCTAAGCGCCCAACACTAGGGCCTCTCGTACTACAAACCATTTATAAGCCACTTTCCGAATCGAACGCTACTTGAAATTAATTGACAAGGAATTAAACAATATAAATACAATTTAGTTGTAATTGTTTCATATTGTTATACTTATCCTACGTACTCCTCAGACCTTGTTTCATACGATTATTACTTGTATCTTTCAGTAAAAAATTGTCTCCGTTGTAAATGTCTCAAATCCGTAAGTGAAACGCAAACGCAAGTTGATGAATATTTTTTATAGTATAGGAGGGCAAACGAGCAAGCGTGCCGCCTGGTGGAAAGCAATCAATGCCAACCATAGACAACCGCGACACCGCAGGAGTCACGGAAGCGTTGCCGACCTTTTAGGTATAAATATATTACAAATAAGCCTCAACAAGTTTGGAAAGAGAGCAGAATGATGCTTTCTTAGGGAAGGTAATAAAGGAAATCGATTCATATATAACGCAATAACTATGTGTAACAAAAAATAACATGTATTTAATTCACATTAAAAAAAAGAAAAAAATATAAGTATTTTTTATAAACACTTTTATTAACATTTATCCCAATCTGAAAATCGAACCCACGACCAATGACTCCTAGAGCGGTAGCCTCGCCACTGAGTGAAGACGTCATATGTATTATATATTTAAAAATAATTTTAATCAACTATTATTCTTACTATCAGCTGAAAACTATTTTTAAAACCTCGGGGAGGAATTTATACAGTAGTAGACAACCGCAAGCTTTTAACACAAGCAATATTAATTTGCGATATGCTTAGTGTCGTATATTTTACGTCAGAAAGATAATTTTCAAAGTAGTAGAGCCAAAATAGCACGAATTAGCCGACTCGATTAGAGAAGTACCACATCCTCACAGAACGTCGTCGTCAAATGGTTATATTGGTAATGCGTTATGCATTTCATACGGTGAGTGTAGCATTCCGGAGTCCCCACTTCTTCTCCATTCATTTATTTCCTTAGTACTGATGATGTTTATGGGCAGCGATCTTGCTTGCTTACCATCACGGGACCCGCTTACTCGTTTACCTATCTCTTCTATAAAAAGAAATATAAAATCAGGTAGGTTGCTCATCTTTCCCAATTTCAACATCTGATTAAACCGTCAATGTAAAACTATTTGATGATAATTTAGTACTAATTGATTTTAATTATGTGTCAACGCGAAGAGCGTCTGTCGTCCTGATAATTGAATTCTGGACTTCGGTTAGTGCGTATGTACTGGCGCCGTTTACGTTTTCGAATCTGATTGGCCAATTACGCCTACAGCTTCAATTCACTTTGAGAATTTTAGAAATTTCGTCGTTCATTTCCTGGACTTTACGGGTCAAATAGTGTTTAGCGTAGCCAAATTAATTGATAGTGTTCCGTTATTAAGCATTATATGTCTGACGACCTATTTGACTTACTGGCGAAGCTATTGCTATTGTAGTCAATAGGGGGCAGGTTCGATTCCTGCGTGAGAATACGTATATATAGGCCTAAAGGTATGTTTTACAAGTCTGGGTGCCTCATTAAAGTTCATTTCTCCAGAAATAGGGAGACCCGTACTCAACAGTAGGACTTATGTGGACTGTGTAAAAAACTACTTCAAGTTTCTTGAATTTTTTTTAAACCTTGGACCCAGGGCTGATATATTCGGTAAATATTTATCAACGCGGGAACAAAACTAAGCAGAAATTACAAATTTCTTGTAGTTTATCGCTATATAAAATTTTAAATACTTTAAATCTTGTCTTACTCTACGAGCTGTTAAAGTTGTAATTTCCTTTTCTTGTCAATATTCCATTTGGAATTAAAACTTGTCTATATTAATGTCATCAAAATTATTAATACCATTAGCGGCAAATACCCACAACCTGATTTCTTTCCTACAACGGCAATTAGGTAAGCATTCATTCGACATATCCTCAATATCAGTTGTGTTCGCTACAGCCAGAAAACCGTCACGTCGCAAAGTGTTAACGATGTTTCGTGATTATTAAAAATAATAACAAAAATGTCTCAATTTACTAATATCAATGTCATATATTTATTCTGTTTCTTATTTACTGGTGCACTCAATGAAGGTATATAATTATTTTCAATTAATTTTTAGTTAATGTATAATTAAAGTTCATAAAATTATCATGTATTTATATGTTGCAAATGTTATTTGTAGTTCAGATAAAGTTATTACTTATAAAAGTAATCTATATTAATTTTAAATTAATTTACTTAATTTTTTCCCTTATTTTATTTAAATAGACCTTCAGATATATATGACTGTGTACTTTTTTATACAGATGTGTGTGAAAGATGTGTTCCTTACAATAGCTGTCCTCAATATGTGAATATGAATAGAAATGAACAACAAAAATGGGTGGAACAATTTCAGTGTCAACAGTCTGATGACGTAGAAACAAGTACTATTCACGGATTTTCTCCAGTCGCTAAAGGAGACTATGTAATTATTATTATTACTTTTTTAACCTTTTAAGTAGTATCGGCCACCGAATAGTATTAACGATTCAAGTGGCACAGCGGCTATCACTTAAAGAGCCGTAAGTTCAATTCCCGCATCGAGATTAATATGTAAAGCCCAAGGCTGTAAAAAAGTATTATTTTTATTCTAATTGTACACGTATTTCTAAAATGTAATCTGTTTAAATATTTTGATTTTACATGATAAAGGTCAAGGCGAATCATATTTAAAACTACGTGAAACCTGTATATATAAAACATTAATAATATACAACTTGTTTTCACATCATTAACATATAAACGAAAATACAGAATGAAATGTTAGCTGTTTACTAAAGTAAATGCACCAGTAATGCATTTAACCGTGATTTAAAAAACTAAAAACTTTTTAGGTCTGCTGTCCGAGCTTAAATGTCTGGGGAGTTCAAAATGAGGATTCGGAACGCAACACCAGATCTCCGTTTGGCCAAGATTATCATCAATCCACGTCACTTTATGATAGTTCAAGTGGAATAACACCAAAAACTCCCAATACATATATCTCACCTGATCAAAGGAATTTCAACAATCCACAACAGAATACGATCAATTGGCAATATCCAAATAACCCACAAATAAAAGACGAATCAACCTTAAACTTTGGTATTCCACATCAAAATGTCAATAACTGGCAAAACCCAAACAATCGACGAAACGACGGAGCAACCATAAATATTCCACAACAAAATTACCCGAAAGAATTTCCACCAGGCCTCAACAATAATTGGAATAATTTTAATAATGGAAGGCAAAGTTATAACTATCCCGAACAAATTCTAAATAATCAGAACAAAAATATCCCAAATTTTAATAACAAACAAAATTTCAACCTCAATGGCCATCAGTTTGGTATTTTTGATGGACCAAATAATCAATTTCAAGCCAACCCCTTGGTTACGGAATATATAAAACGAAATCCAAATTTTTTAAATCAACGTGGATTTAATACGAATGGTAATATGCGAGGTTTTCAACCAAAAAACCCTATAGTTGGTGTTGTAAATCCCGGAAATAACAATCCTTTTCAAACTCAAGGTTATTTTATACCGAATCACCGGAAAATTATTGTGCCCCAGCATCCAAATTTCGGTACAGGTGGTAGTAAAAATGCAAATAATAATTCTTTTGGTTCAGCTAACTCAGACGATCAATGTAAAGCTATAAGAACATTACCTCCAGATCCTGATACGGGATGTTGTGGTCTTGATATGTCAACAGCTGAAGGCGTTATGGGTATGATAAACAAGAACACGTTTTATTTTTGTTCAATAATTCACTTTAGTTTTTTTTATCTGAATTCTCAAATAATACATCGATTGAGCTTCCTCCTCCCTTATTAACATAAAATAAAAATTGTTTCCTGTGAATTCTATCTATTATCTATATGTATATATATATATATATATATATATATATATATATATATATATATATATATATATATATATATATATATATATATATATATATACACATATATACTTATATATATTTATCATCAATAGGGCCAACTGAGGTAGCAATGGTCTCGTAAAGCCAACAACCTTTAGAGTAGACGAGTGCTGACGTAGAGTGGGAAGCCCCCTAGCTAGGTGGTGCGACGATCTACGCAGGACGGTTAGCAGAAATTGGATGCGTGTAACCGAATGATGACGTTTAATAGAGCCGCTCCAGTCCACTGCACGAGGACAGCCTACCTAACAAATGAAGGGATTTCCTTAATCCTAATGCTTGAAGAGTAGATAGATAGCACATTTCTTTTAAATTTCACATACACGTCTTGGTATTTATTTCACCTCGTATAATACCACAAAAAATAAGTTTGCTCTATTCTATGCCACGAACTACACAGCAAATACATAACTACATCATTTTTTTATATATATGTATTATCATATAATTAACTTATTTTAAGTTATTTTACTTACCAGATTTGGAAAACACGGTCTCTCAGCGAGTAAGAAACTGGTTATTCGTTAGCAATAATATGAGAAGAAAACGTGCTGCGAACAATGACACCGTTGATATAGATTTTGATAATCGTATAGCAGGTGAATTTAATTTTTCCTTTGATTCAATAGTAAACATTAAGCAAAAAGTGTTGAAAACATTTAAAGTGTCTTCTTATTGAAAGTAATTATATTTAAAATGTGTTATATGGGGGTGTGAAATAGAAATGTCGTGGTGATAATGCATCTGATGATACAGCTATATGTGCCGTTGATTACCTTTCATTAGGCTTGCTCATTTGCCCCCAAACTTATAAAAATGTTTTAGTTTGCTTATGGCAAGTTAATTGATTTAAAATTAACAAATTCATCAAATTTTCTTGAGAGCACTGGACTTGGTTGAATCAGTATTTCATTTTAATCTCAATCAAAAACATGGAAAAAAAATGAATTCTTGTCTTTCTGGGTGTAATTTGTGGATATCAATTTTTTTTGCAATTTCTTATTGCAACAAAATTGTTTAGTTAGAACTTGTAGAGTTAGCTCAAGTAGAATTTAGACAAAGAAAAGAACGTTTATCCATTCTATTTTTTCTTCAATAGGTGGCACAGAAACAGAACTTAATCAGTTCCCGTGGACCGTGCTTCTGCAAGTAACATTCGATAATGGTGTTAACCAAACCACCTTCACTTGTGGTGGAAGTATTATTAGTTCGCGATACGTACTCACAGCAGCCCATTGTGTTTACGAAAAAGGTGCTGTGGTAAGCAAGTAAGTAGAAACATTGATCTCCATTTGTGGGGGCTGATTACTTGTATTTGTAATGAATACGTAAATCATTATTGTGTACCTATATATTATATAATAACATATTAGTGCTTTATATGATTATTTCGTCTATGGTACAAATCCGTAGTTATTAATGTGTTTTAAAAAATTTACAAAAATGCTAGTAACCCTCTTTTTTCTTTTTTCTCTCTCAGATTATAAATATACCATATTAACAGTAACAAAGGTCTTAAAACAGTTTTAATTTTATCTTCAGACTCAAGCTTTTTAATTAATTATCACTTCTTCATCAATTATTACTTTCAATTATCACCAGTTATTACCCGCTGATGCGACTAGTGTAATTTTTCTTTACCTAGTGGCATAGGTGTAAGCTACTGAAAGCTATTGAGGTTAAATAAAATCAAAGAAATATACATCTCTGTTATGTTACTATTTTCAGATTAGATATTTATCTTGCGGAATACGACAAGAGAACTTTCCCTAAAGATTGTAAACTATCTTTTAATGGTGAACAAAAATGCATTGAAAATGTATTGATGTACGCTGAAGATGTAATACATCACCCAGGGTATGATAATCTGAGACTTTACAATGACATTGCACTGATAAAACTTCGAGGATACGCCCCATACACTGGTAAATATTTATTAATTTCATCTTCTTGCAATCGTACTCTAATCATCAGTACCATTTAATAATTCAAAGACCAAAGCGCGGAGCTTAGAATTAGACTTGCATTTTAATTTATTCAAAATAATATTTCACTCAACAATTTTCCACCATCCAACAAGTTTTTGTTTTATAAATATGTATATATTGTAGATGGGCTATCGCATAAATTAATGTTCATACTATTTACTTTGCACCTATGATATTTATTCAAAGGTTGTCTAAAGCTTACATGTAGAATGATTTGAAATTTCTTTACAACAGTTTAGAACTGTTTTTTTATAAGAATTTAAACATATCGAAATATGTTAAATAAACGCTATCGCAAGAAATTTAATCCATTACTCCACATTTCAGAGTACATTCGACCAATATGTTTACCACCTATAAACGTGGACAATCCCACTTTCTACGGCTTGCCACTACCCGTCGCTGGATGGGGACGTAACGGTCCATACGTGACGGATGTCAAGCAGTCGACAGTCATCAGCATGGTATCACACAGTGAATGTCTGAAATACTACCCTTACTTATCACCGTCACACCTTTGTGCCGCAGGCAAAACTGGAGAAGACACCTGTAAGGGAGATTCCGGTGGTCCTCTAATGATGCTTTATGGAGGAAGGTACTATGTAATTGGTATTGTTAGTGGCAAGAGAGCTGATACGCCTTGTGGCGCTTCCGTGCCATCACTTTACACAAATGTCTTTCAATACCGAGACTGGATACAAAGTATCATTAAGTAATGACAATTTTTTTATTCCCAAATATTTTGAAAAAGGAATATTAAGGAACAGCAATATATGTATGTATATATATATATATATATAAGTGTGTGTGTGTGTATATATGTAATAATAAAGATACAATTTTATTTCGCTCTTTTTTTTATTCATTAAATTGCATTACATATATCAAGAAACAGAATCAAATACAGACATAGCGAAGATTTTAGACGCAAGGTGACATGTATAGTAAATGCCATTAACCCTTATGGAACACCATCCGCCGAAGAACACTCAAATGAGCAAACATTATTATCAGGGACGCGTTTCAGAGTGGGCAAATTTCCCTTGAGAGCACTTTTCTTTAAAAGTGTAGGTCGGGTGACCGCCATACAAGATGGAAACTAAATGTTCTAATACCGGGAGTTCCTTATCTTGTCAGAAATAATACATAGATAATGTTCAGGGTTAAAGAAACAACGTCTTCTTCAATTTTTTGACGAAAATGTATTAAAAATAAATGTAACCATAAAAATATATCCCAATAAAAACTCTTTCGTAAAGAAATTATTTTACATTAATTTTTGATTTATACTTACTTAAAGTTATATCAATTTAATGAAACTTTTTGAAATTTAAATAAAACAACAATTTATAAAATAAAGTTTCCTTTCAAATATCTGTTTTTCAAAAGAGGTAAGTGATGGGCAGGTAAGGATAAGGCAACAGATGAATGACCCTACGAGAAAAGACTAAGACCATTAACAATTTTATTCTACATAATTATGTAGTGTTTATAAATTGTACCAAAGTTTCTAGGTTTCATAAACTATTATCTAAATATTTGTATTTTATTCGATTTTTTGTAGAATTAAAGCTAGAAAATCGATTTTCAAGACTCTTTTTTTTAAATCAATATTTAAAGATACCATTTAAAAAGAATTTAGGCAACCTATCAAGTATATCAAATTAGTACCATACCTAAAATAATACAGTATAAATTGTAATTCACATTTGTGATAAATTTATGTTAAATCAATGCAACAAATAAAGAAAGAAGCGATGGCACATCCGTATTACGTCACAATTAGTATGTATTACGTACCCCGCAGTGAGGAACCTATTCTGGTACTTGCCATTGAAGAATCACACCGTCTCATTATAAAGATTTACGGTTAGCAAATAAGCATCTAAACTGTTTTTAGTTCTTTATTCTTTTAACCTTTGTGGCTTTTGTGTCCTGTAGTTATTTAATATAAATCAACTAAAATTATGAATTACAAAAAATAATTTAATGTCTCAAAGGCGGTGTCATCGCTTTCGGAGTCAGAGGTTTAAATTATTTTAATTATTCTAAATCTATATATCCCGTCACTCCGCCTTGGACAAGGGAGGACAGTGGAAGAGGCCCCGTACCCGTACGTATATAGGTAAAAAATATATTAAGGATGTATGATGACACATATCTTCAAAAAATAATTATAGAAGTTCTTGGACATGAGGTAACATTCACTCTGACATCTTAATTAATAAGTATAATTGAAGTATTGACTTATTAAGTTTTCTTTATGGGTACAATTAGTTTAATTGGATTTGTTAACTAAAATTCGGTTAATGTGAAAAGAATTACAAATATTTAAAGTTACATACGTTGAGTTTTAATTGTGACAACTCGTATAGGTATTAATGTAAAGGTAACATAATTTATGAATATCATCAAACAATAAATATAACCCAAAAACCACCGCAGGACATTAGTACTATCAAAATTAAGAGCAGTTACCGTAATCTTCAACCCATCCGTCAAACAGGGATGTTTGATAGATAAATTGAGGAGCGCACAATGGTTCTTATTTCTCAGGGAGACTTTGCTGCCTATTTACTAGTATTTGCTACCATTGTCGGCTCTTATAACCCCTACAGGAAGAAATGCGATGGCTCTATTCAATGGTCACATACTAAAACTTAATATATATATATATATATATATATATATATATATATATATATATATATATATATATATATATATATATATATACTTTGATTTATCTAGATGTAAACTATACATTAATGTGTTATAATAATATTCTATACAAGCAATAATGAATAAAAATGATCTGTTTTTCAAAACTTCGGTAATTTTGGTTGTATTTTACAACAATTATGTTCAAACGGATTTGATTCCGAATGAAGTGAACCAGAAATACAAGATTGTTTCCGTTCAATAGGTCTAATCTCTCAGTTGGGTATTCGTGCTGAAACGATTCTCTTTTATTGGCGTCTCTTTGTTGAATTATTCGACATTTTCATTTGATAGCTACGAGACGGCAGTTTTAGTGGTTGACAAACTTCTTCGGAGAGTTGTGACTAAAATGTAATTTGTTTTGTCCCTTATACTGAATCTTAATTAAACAGGAATGTATTTAATTTAGATTCAGTACAGTTATAAGGGATACCACTGTAAGAGGTAGTATCTTAACTGTGAAGTGATGCAACAGGAGTCTGGTTTAATACTCTTTCTCTTTACAAGTGGACCTATTATATATACAAAGCTTGTTCCGCGAATTTGTTCTTGAAGTGTATATTCTGTAGTAAGCAGCTACACCACAAAGCCAATTTAAAATAAAATATAATTGATTACCCAGAGAATTTATTATACAATTTTAAACATTCATTAGAATAAAACATAAACAGTTATCTTTTTTGACCACAAGTTAGTTCATGATACGTACTTTATCTTGTAGTTCTAAACTTATTTAAAGATTTATTAATCATAGTTTCAGAAGCATTATACGTAGAAACAATTTGATTACTCAGCAAAATAAATAATTAAATACGAAAAAATATAAAAACTCAATGAAATAAATATATATAAAAATTAAATGAATATTCTTTAAAGCTTACATTAAAAAAAACGCGTCGATAAAGTTTGATCATCAAGCAATATGGTTGATCATTTTGTTTTGAGCTGAATTTTATTGTATGTTATAACAAGGCTCTTAGAAGCAGAACACAGCTACAGAACTGCCATCCATTTACACAGGGTATGTAATAATTATTATTAATCTTTACCAGTCGGCTGTATTTCTTATGAAGCAATGAAGTTGTAAAAATGTTTTATTCGTTATAACGAACAATCGAGTTGACATTCAGACAAAACGAATAACTCACCCCAATGCGATAATGCAACTGCATATAAATATTTAGGCACACAGATACATATATTAAATAAACCTAAGCCATAAGCATGAGAACAAATAATTCAAACATGAAATTCCATATACATATGCAACGATATCTGATACCCGTGTCGGACGAAACAACCCAGCCGAGAATCTCATACATACCGGCCAGTATCATCGTTGCATTGTTCTTATATAGACTGCTCTTTGCAAATATTTTTAGAAGCCCTTGAGGATTCCGTTTTTAAAACAAAATAACATATTATCCAGGTAAATCGATCATCATTTAATAATTGTTCTCAGATATAATAAGATAAAGAAATTTATTATGCATATTTTATGGGGAAAAAGAACCTAACAAACAATATACACATTGTTTTATTTTTAAATTGACAGATAACTATCATGTCTTGGACTCGAGTAGTAGCAATAACCGGGTGCGACAGCGGCCTTGGATGGGCTTTAGCAGCGCGGACAGCCCGCGAAGGTCATGTCACAATAGCGGGAATGTTTAGAGGCACAGACACAGAAGCGTCCATTGCTTTGAAAAATCTATGTGTACACACCCACCCCCTCGATGTGACTGATCCAACCAGCGTCATAACTTTCCGAGACTACGTACGGAATCTTTTAAAAAACAACACCGACTATCGTACGTACCTTTGAAATCTTCATTTTCATTAAATTAAATATTATTTAAATTATATATAAGAAATACAAATTTGCCACTCAAGAATAAAAATTCATAAGAATAAGTATATTTTATATAAGCTGGTCTCCAAAAAACTCGACCTACCTACATTCTTCGCAAAAAATTATCCTTTCTTTTCCCGCAATCTATTGATATTTTTTACATTGATAATGTATAAAAGCAATTATAGGGTTACAAAAAACTTTAAAAAAGGCGCAAAATATAGGATATATTTTTAATAAAAATTTAATGAGACATAGAAACATAAAACATTACAACATTTACAATTTTACTGTGATGAGCGATATTGTTTTTTAAGTTTCTTATCTAAACCTTACTTTAATATAGGATGTTTCCTCCTCTTGCTTTTATCACTGCCCGCGTACATCTATTAAGAGTTGTGACGTCTTCTTTGAGGTTCTGTTTCCATTCTTCCGTTAAACCGACTTCCAGTTGATCTAACGTATCTGGGACTCTATTTCCGGCTCTAACCTTCCTTTTTATCTGTATAATTCATAATTTCAGAGTTGTACGCAGTCGTAAACAATGCCGGAGTGATGACTATCGGAGATTACGAATGGCAAACTCCAGCCATTATTGAAAACACCATAAACGTCAACCTCCTTGGAGCGATGAGAATTACTACAGCATTTTTGCCAGATTTAAGGAAGTCAGCAACAAATGTAAGTTTATAAACAAATATTAAAATTTCATTTATTTCAATTGTTTAAACAGATTTTTCGTTATTAAATTGTGCATGAATTGTTATATACAATTTTTATTTAAAAAAAATATTTTTCGATTTTCACTCATTTTTAAGCCAAATTGATTATAATACTCCACAAGTAACCTTAATCGCATTTTACCGGAAGGGTTTATTATACAAATATTGCTTAAACTTGGTCAGCATTGGATAATGATAAGGAAATATATAATACCGTGCTACGCCTTTGTTCATTCGGTTGCAGAGTGCTGTAAAGCCTCGTGTAATCAACGTTGCAAGCCACTGTGGTTTGCAGCCATTGCCTGGCTTCGGCCCGTACAGCGCGAGCAAGGCTGGCTTGTTGGCTTGGACGCAGGCTTTGAGGCTTGAGCAACGTGAAAACGGGATTAGAGTTACAGCTTTTATACCAGGTATGCATCCAGGTATTAAATGCAAGTTATGAAAATTGTGTATAGAACTAAATTCATACTTAATTTATTCACATTCAAAAAAGTTTATTATATGTAATAATAAACTTTTTTATTTCTTATCCCCGATACATTGAACAACTTAAAATGAAAATATTTTTTAATTGTTTGTCGTTTATTTATTTTGTGACTTTTTATATTCTTTGTTTTAATTTCTAGTACATTTTAATGCTATACTTTACACAAGGAAGAAAACAACCTTATAAATGTAACTTTATAGAACAATATTTATCAATATACGACTACTATATTTTTATGGTTTAAAATCTACATTTCATCAAATTTCTTTTATTAATGTCACACGTACATTGTAAATGTTTCATAATCAAAAACTCACGCTATGGTTTTAGCGATTAATAATTAAGTATTAAGTTCCACGTATCTAAATAATCATTAAATCAATTATATATAAAATCAATTTACATTTATTTATGTTTCAATATTATATATAATTTCATAGATAAACATTTTTCAGGTGGATTTACTAATTCCAGTAACTTAATGTCTTCTCAAATAGCTCATGGCAGTGATATGTTACAAAATTTATCGCATGAACAGAAATCCTTATACGAAATAAGAATACAAACACTCTGTAATTATCTTGGAGCAGCCGCCAATAACACAAAGTTCGATTCTCTAAAAGATGAAAATATAATAGAAACCTTCGTCAAAGCTCTCACTGATAAGAATCCAAAGAGATTATATAAAGTGGAATCATGGAGATACATGTTTTACTATAACCTATTAAAATTACCCATGCCGGAAAGCGTTCTTATATTTTTTATAAAGAAATTTTTAAACTTTCCTGAAATACAATAAATTTGTAAATATAATATTGTACGTATTTAATTCAATCAAAAGTAGTCTAATTCACCGTAAGCCGTCGCAAACTTTCAAGGTTCATAACACCTAAAAAAACATGTTTGATACATGTGCACTGCATTCTATGACCTGAGGCGTCTCTAACCCATGTAGCAATCAACCAATCGGGGGACATCTACACCCTGTTAAGGGTGTAGGAGCGAGCCTCGGGGATGAACCTCACTACTCGGACATATTCTCTGGAGGCGACATATTCTCTGGAGGCGACCAACCCCCTCATCTTCGTACCCGTCGAGCAGGGTAGGGCCAAATACGTTATACATCGCCGTGTTAAAAACGACGCTGGACTCCATCACGACGACGAGCTCATTGAGCAAACAAAAGAGCCGACTGGGGGCCGCTCCATACTGGGCAATCTGCTCAGTTCTATAGTGGGCGAGCGGGGTGGGGTTGAATACATTGAGCAGCGCCGTCTCATAGTCGAAGCTGAAACTCATTTCAACGTGAACCTCTTCGAGACATTCGTAGAGCCGGCCGATGGTCATCGTGTCCTCCGCGTCCTCGTTGTATGTTGGCGCTTGTGGAAGCACCGATATTTGGGGATCGGGCAATGCCCCCTCTCTGTCCGATACCAGGGTTAAAGACCCTCGCGGTGCCGTGGGAGAGGGGGTGTGGGCTTGAAGCGTGCCTGAGCAGCGCTCCGTGCAGTGACGCTTATCCGCTGGCGCCTACACGCCGCTTGAGACTTCTTCTTCGTCTTCGGTGTCTTATACGTAAATCTTATATCTATTAATATTATAAGTATCTTTGGAAATAAAACGATTTTTTGATATTTTCTAAATTTCTTTTGAAGATACTTCGTGCCCCCACAAAAAAACCTTGTTTATATGTACTAATTCGATTCATTTATAGCGATTGAATGTTTTTATTTGTAATGGTACTTATTATTATATTAATGTTTCAAAATGGGAAAATTATTTATTTATTAACATTTAAGGGATGGTGCCAGTACACATTAAATGTTCATTGTGCCTTCCTATGAGTAAAACTGATCTTTGGGCCGAAAATAACCTCTATGAGTAACAAAGCTCTTTGTACTTTTATAACGTTACAATTAGTTGTATGTATTTATTTCAATAAAAGGTACTTTTGTGAGTTTACGAACAAACATATATATATATATATATATATATATATATATATATATATATATATATATATATATATATATATATATATGTCAAACTATTTATATATATTCACTAATGATTCCGTTTATTCCTCTCTCCTTTCTCTACAATATTATAAAACAATATATTTTAAGCCCCACAAGACGTAAAATATCATATTTACAATTATTGCCATTATTCAAACAACATTCTTATTATCCGCTTATTACCCTTTATTACACAAATCTTAAAAATTGCACAGATTATATTTTTAGACAAAAACATCAATTAGTCATCAAATTATTTGAGAGACAACATATAATGATAGTTCTCTCTCAATTATGACAGCGGCGGTTTCTCGGAGAAAAAATACCTCCAACGCATTGGTCATTGATAAATTACATTTCATTTTTATTCTGAGCTGACTGTATGATTTAAGGACTCTAGTCTTTATTGTTATAAAAACAAATTAATTTGACATCTGTCAAAATTAATTTTCTAAACAAATTGCTCGCATAGCAAGTACCTTGCGATCACAATTTTATATTTCCATTATTGGACGCATTTTAATAATTTGATGGTTCTGTTGTTCCCATATTTTTTTCCGTTAAGGTTATATATTCCAGACAGCTTTAGATATTGAAATATGGATGTCCAATTTGGACCAAATTCTGTTAATGAACCGGTAATGAACAATTATATTTATTAAAAGTTGAAATGTATTTTTTACAAAATCTCAGATACTTTGAAGTTGTTCAAATTTCTCTGTTTTTAGAATATCCTTTATAAGCTGCAACGTAAGATTAAAGTATTCAATACCAATAATCCCTTAACAAATCGTGGCTACAATTTAGTTGCTAGTTGTAGCAAGTATGGAATTATCTTTATCGCTGCTCCTAACTGTACTCTATCAGGTAATATACTATTTTTACACTCTTATTGAATTTTCAATACTTACAAAATGATATAAGTAAGTCCTTCTTAAATCATATTTTTAATTTGTGTTTAAGGAAGTGATACAGGACGGTTATAACTGATTTGATTGGGGCTACTCTTACAATCTCAAACGGTTTTGATTCTACCTACTATTGAATTTATGAAATAAATCATTTTTTCCTGATAAAAACATTATTAGCTTATTTGGAATAGTACAATAATTGTATTAATGTCAAAATATTGTAGATATTTATATATCTACAATATTTTGACTACACTGTCATGATAGTTATAGGGCTCTATTAAAAAAATATATTAGTAACTTTTCTTTATGGATTAGGAAATTGACTTTTAAAATAATTCTTAATATGGTGGTATCTTTTCAGTGTCTGTATCATATATCTGTAAACAAAATAACTATATTTCTAGAATACCATGTATGTCATAGGTACATTAAAAAAGGATTATGTACTTATTTTTTCTTTTATTTGTAGCTTATTACTTGAAAGACATTATAGACAAAAACATTGAGCCACAAAATGTTTCTATTAAACTTCAAGCAGAGCCGACATATATTGCTGTTAATTGTGACCAAGAATGGCTGGCTGTTGTAAACACAACAATGATTTGTGTTTATAAAATAATGGATTTTCAAAATGAGGTTAGAATATTCTATTAATACACACACTTTCTATATTAACTGTATGTGCCTACCAAAAACTTAATTTTACTTGTGGATTGTGTTAACAAATATGTTGTTTGCTGTAACATAATTATAAGAAGTACATTTATTGTTAATGTTTTAGTTTTTATTTTTTAAGCACTTCCATAGGCCCATTTATATCTTGATATAAATTAATACCATAATTAAGTTGTATATTTGTATTAAGTTGTATGGGCCAGGAAACAAGCAAAGAATATTGGAATAAAACAAAACTATATAATTTTTCTTTTTATCATTGCTTACAGTTATAGTGATCAAATTTAATACTTTTGTTTCAGAATATGGTGGCATCTTTCTCCATCAAACTGGATGTAAATCCATCAACTTTTGTTTCTGCTGTCCAATGGAATCCATGCATTCCTGATACTATTGCAATAGCATTTTTTGATGGAACATTAATAGTAAGTAAGGTGAGCACCATGGAAGTTAAGAAGCTGCAGTGTAATGCAAGGTATATAAAATATTTTTATATGAGGCATAATACCCATAGTTTAATAGTAGTACTATCTACTAGTAATAATACCCATAGTTTACTAGTAGTACTATCCACTAGTAAAGTATGGGTTATGGATATGAGTGCAAATACATAGTCTTATAATCATATTAAATTTTTTTATATTTTTTAATTATTTTTCTTCAGCAAGATCTTATATTGAATGAATATTTTTATAGACCTGTAATGGTTGCTAATAAAAAGTTGTACACTAAAATTTGTTCTACATTTTCTAAAATAAAAAAATGATTAAAACTTATCTAGTTAATCAGTATAGACTTTGGGCCATTGCTATTATGCCGAAATAACAGCTGATTTTAACACATACAAAACCATAGTTAAACCTAGATTTTAGGATGAATCCGAATCCAAAAAAAGTTGTAACCCTGGAAACTGTGTTTAAATTAATTAAAGTATTGTTGGAAAGTTCAACCACATAAACAATTGGATAGTTTTTTTCTAAATAATGTAAATTAATTTTGTTCTTTCTTCTGGAAGTGAAGATTTTGTCTTAACAAATAGTGATGTTTGCATTACAGATGCATTTGCTGGAGTCCAAAAGGAAAACAATTGGTAACTGGCAACAGTGATGGCACACTCTGCCAATATAAACCTGATTTATCACCAATGAAAACATTTCCAGCGCCAAAATTGTTTGAGGGAGCCCCAGTGGAAACACTTGCCATTTATTGGATATCAACATATCAATTTGCAGTAGTTTACAAGAATGCTACTGATAATAAAAGTAGTCCAGGTAGTCTTAATTTTTTTATACATAGTTTGAATTCTGATCATTCGTACTTACATGATTGTTGTCATAATGCATCAAAAAAAGGAAAGAATTATTAAGAGTTTTTATTATGTACAATATTCATTTGCATCATTAACAGTATGTGGACGGTCAAAAGTTTTACTTAGCTAAGATCCTGTTTGCTTGTTGCGGATCTTAGCTAAGTAAAACTTTTGTCTGTCCACATAGTGATGGATTTCCGCAAAGTAATGCCTGACTCCATTAATCATCATTATCAGTATCTTAGGTTTTATAATTTTACAATTTCTTTTGTATTAAGAAATTGTACTTTTTTACCTGAGATGGGTCTTTACTTTATTATATAATATTACTATAAATAATAATTTATTTTTTATTAATAACCTATAATTAATGACTTAATTGGCTCAGTGGCGTTACCGCTTATAGTTACCGCTTATATAATGGTTGGACATTCGATTTGCTCATCAAAATAAATATTTGTATGGCCTCCAGGTATTTATAATATATCCTATAGTATTATTCTTAGATAACTAACTGACATTATTCCCATAAAACATGGGTATAATGTCAGTTTCTCAGAAATGGGGAAGCACACGCTTGGCAAGACATGGACTCTGTAAAAAAATAATATTAATTGTCAAGGTAAAGTCCGCTGTATAACATTATTAACACACATTAGCAAGGAAGACAATGGCTACATAGTATATGTATATAATATTTTAAGTTGAGGAATATTATATTCACATTGAAACTAGTTTATTATCAATAATGAAATTATTTTTTTATATTATTATTAAAATAATAATTTTAATATATTATTATTATAAAATAATAATCACTATAATAACAATCAAATAATAATAAAATAAAATAATAATCACTTATTAATTACTAGGTGATCGGCTGAACTTTGTTTCACCTACAATTTATGTATGTACTTAAAACTTTTGATCATCAATCATAATCAATCTTCCAATTTCAATTCATCGAGATCAATAATACTCACTGCATCTTGTATGGCTAGAATTTTAGATATTACAGGCTTAGAATAAATACTTGAAAGTGTTATATATATATATATATATATATATATATAACACTTTCAAGTATTTATTCTAAGCCTGTATCTACTTGTGATTGAATGTTGTAATATAAAGAATGCATTTGAAATTTTTTTTTCCAGCTGTTACCATTGTAAATACCCCAAAAGGTGGCCAACCTTCATGTCTTAACTATGAGGATATATGCTACAGTACGGGTAGAAACAGACCATGGTATTATTATCTTCAAGGATTTCCTCAATGGTAATAAAATCATACTGTCTTACAAAGTCTTAAAAACTTTATTGCTTAAAATGTATTTGAATACAAGCTGTGTTATTGATTTTCAGAACTTCATTTTTATTATTGAACCTTTACGTGATTACAAAATTATAAAACTATTATTTAAATACGATTGTATTTTTCTCCCTACACCTTTTAACATAAATTAATTGCTTTAAAAAATAAATAAAAATGATGTATGCAAAAAACTTTTATATGCCTGATTTTATTTCTTCAACAGTGTTTTATATCACATTTTATTGTGTAGAATAAAATAGCAAATTTTCTTTTATTGTGGAACAGTTAGGCGTACAAGCAAATAGGTCACCTAATAGTAATGTAAAATATCAGTATGAATGTGAACAGTGGGAGGGCAAGGAAAAGTAAAAAAGTTGGTCCTTCTATTCCCTGCACTTATAGAACGATATTATCTCTCAACATCAACTAATATTCTGTACCATTCATGCATAATTGTACTACTACTAAATTATTTAACATCCTATATTTTAAAATATAATGTTATACCACTTTATTTTCAGGAACATGATACAAGCATTTTCATCCAATAGTATGGAAATCGCCACATTTCATTCTACAGATGGCGCCAATTGGCTCCATGTGTATCAGGTAACATTAACTTTACTATATTTATGATTGGACCACTTGGATAAATGATTTAAGTATGTAATTTTTTAGCCAAGGTTCTTGTTCCAATCCCGGAATTAAGGAAAGTATGCCGAGATCTTAGCAGATGGAGATCTGTGGTCTATGTCTACCCATACGTGAAACAGGCATAAGTTAGTAGATGTAGACATTTGAGAAACTAGGAAGATATCGCACACACATTCCAAACATCTATATAAACATAAACATCTATTCATTTTACGGACAACAGTTAGCCTTGATCTTGGGATAGATAGGGTGGCCATATTCTATGCTAGCAGCCTAACAGCAAAGTAAAAGCAATGCGTTGTACTATAATAGTGATATTTTATATTTTTTCGTAGATTGACGAGGCCAGACCAGAGCTGCCACTAACCGACAAAAAGGAGGAAAACTACCCCATAGGAATGTGTATCGACACCTGTGCTGTATATCAGTTACCTTGGGGTCAGTTCCATTTATTATGCTACATCAAAGATAATTCTTGCAGATATGGCTCCTGTCAACTAATATTATTTTTAACGATATGATTGCTAGATTCAAACGTTACTTTGCCGATAAAGAGGAGCGTACAAAATTTGCTGAGATCTGCAAAAACAAATTGGAAAACAAATAACATATGGTTCGTTTATTCTGCTATGCTGTTTGTTTATTCGGCAGTCTGCTAAATCGTCACTTCTATCACCAAATATATCAAACACATAGTTACTAATTTTTCAGTTTACATAATTTGTGTTATAAAATGTGTTATAATTTGCTTCGCGGATCTAAGTAAATTAAGTTTTATGTCCTGTGCTAAAACAGAGAACACTCACCACACGCGCATACAAACACACGCGCCTTTTGTCAACAAATAGCAATAATAATTTATTTTTATGTTATTACATAACAATATTGAAAACACCATTTTACATACAACTCTACTGCCCCAAGATACAGGCCTAGGTTGGAGCCTATTTGCAATAAGATGATTGACACTCATTATAGTTAATAACTTTATGTTTAGGTGAAGATGAGACTTTACCACCAATGCCGCTACTTCATGTGTTATCACAAACGGGCCTGTTGACTACATTTAACATCATTAATCTGAAGAACAAAGATGCATCTCTATGCGCACCGCCTCAACCATTCACTTTACCTGCTAATGTAATGAAAAGGTACATATTCATATAGTATTAATAAATATTTTAGCGTCGACGTTGGTTGAAATTAGAATGAATCTCCCCCGACTGAATTTCGGCTTTTATACACAAAATCAAGAAGGCAAACGAAAACAATAAACAAATCTAAAAATACAAATTTAAAAATGAATTTGCTTTAACATAGTAGCAATATCTTTTTTTTAACAGAAAAATGAAATTACTGCAAAAAACAAATCTTAAAATAAACGTCAATATTCAAATTATATGTATGAGTTTTAGATAATTCTAAATAATTTATTTTATACAAATTAAAATTATTATAATTATTTTACATAAGCCAACATTATTCTTACACTATCTGCCAAGAGATGGCGCCACAATACATATAGAAATAATATTAATGATATTAATTCTAATACGCCTGCAATTACACAGTGTTTTAAATATATAATCATTGATTTTGCTATTATTTAATGTATTTATTATTTTATGACGATGTAAAAATATATTCATCCGAGGCACCATCTTCGGTCTCATGTATCCATTCCTAATTGCTAAGAAACAGTCCCTATTCCATTACTCGTCTATACCGTGACAAATACCGCAACACATTACCTCTTTTATCCACCCGGCTGAAACACATTCCTGGACAAATCCAAGAATTTTACATTTGACTACAGTTCGTTTTATCTTTTTTGGAAAAGTTTTTCTTCAATTCACCTTCTGCATTTGTTTACGTTCCAATTGTTTATAGAACAATACCTGATGACGTCATCGCTCAAGCTGCAGCGCCTGTATCAACCCAAGAAGTTTCAAGTCATTCAAAGGTATTTTGTGATTGCAAATTCTAAACATAAGAAACATAATAAAATTAGCCTATACAATAAATACATATCAACTGATACTTACTTGTGTGTGTGTGTGTGTGTATGTATGTGTGTGTGTGTGTGTGTGTGTGTGTGTGTGTGTGTGCGTGCGTGCGTGCGTGAGTGCGTGCGTGCGTGCGTGCGTGCGTGTGTGCGTGCGTACGTGCGTGTGTATGTGTGTATGTATATATATATACAATTTTATAACTTAAATGCAAATACTAGCCCATTTGTATGTATAAATAGCTTCACTAATCTTGAACGCTATCCATATGTATCTTATGAATAATCAAATGATTAATTATTGATACTACCAATATTATATTACCTCTTCTGATATTTACGTTCAACAATCAAGACTCGTGTCAACCACTATAAATACGGCGTATTTTCTATTATAGCCCGAAATTACGCTGCCTGAACCTGTTGCCACACAACCGCAAGTAACAATTGCACAAACATTCACAAAACCTACGACAAATCAAGCATTCGGATTGCAACAGTCTCTGATTAATCAAGGGCCTTTCTCCTGTAAGTAAACATTGTATAAATATGAGTATATATGATTTCCTGCACGTATTTGTTCCGTGTACTGAACTCAAAAATAAAATTATCAATGTACGAAATAATATTATGTTTTAAAATTTTTCCACAACAAAACATGCTCATTTGCTTTTGAAAAATGTTTTTGCAAAAAAAAAAACAGTTGTTATTATATATAATCATGATATCAATCTTAATAAAGGATGTTTTTTCGGTTTCCGAAATATGGCTTTCGAATATACTAGTAGCGCGAAAATTCTCTTTTTGGGGGTATAATTTTAGTGTGTCCAGTTAACATAGAACCCATTTTAGCGGACTTATACTAGTTAAATACAGAATAATCATTAGACATAATCATGATCAATAACTGAAATATCAATATATATCGTGAATGTTTTGTATTTTCAGCTCCAGCTCCTCAGACGGCTGATCAAAAACCGATTGAAGTAAAGCCTGAAATAACGAGTGCTCAAAACAACACTATTGCGGTAAACATCTCCACATTTGATGTGTACATCAAGCTCATATAACTATATCATAGCTTTGTAATATTTATATTATCATCATTAGCCTGCGGTAGTCCACTATCGGACATAATTATTATTAAGCCTTCATTGCTGATACTAACATTTTTTTTTACATACATATGTTGTAACTCATGTTAATACATTAGACTTTACGGTTCAGTATTCAGCCCTGTGCCACATGCGTCTTCCAGCTGTTTCCATTATTCTCTATTCCGTGCTTTTCTGTACCACATTGTCACTCTAATAACCTTAATGTCATCTGTCCATCTCTTAACCTGTCTGAATCTCTTTCTTTTACCATCACGTGGTTGCCGCTCAGAAGTTTCGTCGGAGTTGTCCTACTATCCCTTGTCATATACCTTTGTTGTAGATCTAATGTCTTCTGCTCTTTTGCGGTCTTTTAGCGTCACGCCTAACACAATTCTTTCAATTCTGTGACACTTTCTCAGTTTTAGAATATGTTTCCGAGTCAAAGCCCTAGTTTGACACCCGTATATTAGACGTGCCAAGATACAGAAATTGAACACTTTTTTGGCTGTTATAGGAAAATCTTTCTTAAGAATAAATCTTTAAGAGACCAGTATCTTTTCCAAGCACAAGCCAGTTTCTTTCGTTTCGCCAGTTTCCTGTCTGTTTCGATATCTGTTTGGCATACGAACGATATTATTTGTACTACTGTCGGATATAGGTGTCCCTTAAAGCGTGCTACCTAGCCTAGATCTTTGGTTACTTGCCTCCAGTTTCGATCAACCAGCCTGCGCAGATTGTAGGCAAAGGGTGTCCCACACTACATTTGCGTAGATGCGGTCGCCACTTCAGCGCTAGTCTACTACGATGCTTGTCGGTTCTCAGACAAACGTGACCAGCGCATTATCACGAACATGAGTTAGTCGTGGTGACGCGGGCCGCGAAAACAAAAATAGGCAAAGACTTTTTGACACTTTTGAGTTGTATCATATAAATAAATTCAAAACAAGTCACGATCAGCAAACAAAGCGACATGTACATGCAAGTATGGAAGCAAAGGGGGTTCCTGCACTCTCTCTCGCTCGATACTGAACTAAATACGCCCAATGCAAAACATCGCTAATCAAAACACTTGATTGTCGTATTTACGAAAATACTAAAATGTTGCTGTGATGCAATCATAAGTTATAAATTTAAAAATAAATGAATAAATTGCCGTATGAATAATAGCACTGCACACCGCAGCGCGGTAGTGTTTGGAGAACCTATTTACTTAGCGCGGTCTCAATTTTCCTTATGGGTGGCGAAATTCAAAATGGTTTAAAATAACGTAGCATCAGATGGACCAACCAAAAAAACCCAGCGGGCCGCAGGTTGAGTATAGCTGAGCTAGATCGTCTGACTGCGCTGTCCGAACACTACTTAGATTGTTTTAAAACTTTATTACTCTTTAAAACCCTTATTACTGGTATATAATTGTTAAACGTTTTTACTTTTCCTAGGGCCTGAGTTTTAGTTAAACCTAGAACCCTGAAGATCATTAATGGAGTCAGGCGTTACTTTGCGGAAATCCATCACTATATGGACAGTCAAAAGTTTTACTGAGCTAAGATGCGCGACAAGCAAAACAATAACAGAAAATTAATAATGTGTGTTTTTTCGTTGGGTTTAGTGGATTTATTTGGAACTTAAACCAAAAATCGGCCATCAACTCCACCCACCAACCACTATACACAATACCAAACACACATTATCACTTTTCCATCTTGTAAACGACACGTGTTTCGCCCCAACACGAGATATCTTCAGGTATAGTAGGCTCTACGGTAGACAACTGAAAAGTTGTCTTGTTCACATTATTAATTTTCTGTTATTGTTTTGCTTGTCGCGGATCTTAGCTAAGTAAAACTTTTGACTGTCCATCTAGAACCCTGAAACCAAATATTCGGTACCAATTTATTTCGCGGTATCAGTAATTCGAGTTTGCTAACTCGATGACTTTGGTTGATATCTGTACAATTTATTTCAACTTTCACAGGTAACACCAAAACCTACAGCACCAGTGGAGACCTCAAGACCGCCAGCTCCATCGCAAACACAAGAAATGAATGCTGCATTAAAGAGCAAACAAGAAAAAGCAAATAAGATCAAAGTCGATGAAGAGTTAAAAAATATGTTTATTAAAGAAGTTAATGATTTTCAAATGGAGCTGTATAAATTTAGGATTAAAACTCAAGGTGCACAAACAAAGGTAAATTTATGTATTTATATTTTTAAGGTTTTTATTAACTGTTTTCTCAAACCTTCTGTTATATTAATAATAATATATTTATTGGTTAATAATATAATATTACACAATAAAGAACAAAGAATTAAAAACTGTAAACTAAAATATACAAAAAAAAAGAATATATATATACAAATATAGTTTATAATTTACAAAAAAATAAGAATATAGTTTACAAAAAAATATATATTACAAATCACGATTGATGCGGCGCTTATGTGTGGTATAAGTGTGTATTTTTCCGTGTGTGTTTCTTTCTTCATCTTTAGAGTACCCTTCATATTACAGATGTGTGAACTGTGATTACTTACCATCAGGTGACATCCTTGATCATTTCCCTACTTCGTCCATAAAAGCATAAAAATATAAATATATCATGAATGTTAAAAAATAAATAAAAAACAATTGCTTTATACTTATCCCACACTTAGAATTCCTGTAATGAGTGTCAATATAAACACACCAATGAGAAAAAAAAAACATCAAAATTCTCGAAATATTTTGAGGACCTTATTACCTCAGTGGTTAAGCTACTGTTTTCCGAGTCATTTCCGATGCTGTAGGTTCTATTCCCGAATCGGGATAAATATATGTATGGTCAAGTAATTATTCCGAGTCTGGATAGCGAGACATCCAGACTCGGAATATCCGCCTTGGACAAGCATGGTGAATTAATGTGCGTTCCTTCAGAACTCCCGTATCCTGCAGTAGAATATATCAATGCAAAACAAGCGAAAACGCTGTAAATGATACAGATCAAAATTGTTTATATTCGAAATCAAAAAAAATACAGCTCTACGACCAATAAAAAGTTTTTTTGGCTCTGGTGCTAAGTTTTCATTTTGCGTTTTACTATTATATTTGTGTATGTTTTCGCTTTTTTGCATCGATATACAGAATGTAAAATTTAGATATTTCATATATGATAATACATAACTAATGGCAATATTGTTTAATTTCAGCTTCAACGTGATTTGGAATCACTTGGGTCTGACTTTATATTGCAATCACATGATTTAGAACAACTTAAAAAAGGGAAGTCAATGGAAGAGTTGCGAGATTCGATAGTGCAGTTGAAGTTGGAATTGGTTCGAGCGTGTGCCGTTGTTGCCGAAGCTCGCACTCATGCAGAGTGAGTTATTAATGTAACTCGAACTATAACGGTGTTCTCTTTCATTAATCGCTGATCAAAAGTTATAATCAAAAAAATTGTAGGTGAAATAAAGTACAACATCAATTTCACCGGGTCAACATCTGATCTCGGTTTGATAGTTTTTGAGGGTTGAATTCGAACTGAATTTCTCTTCTTCGAGGTCGCCATGCTCTTGGCAGAGCAGTCGGCAGTATTAGATTTAGCTTCCCCCAATTACGGCTTGCTTTATATCATACATACTAAATTTCATACGTTCAACGTGAAACACCATATATAACAACATTTCTTCCATAAATGGTTATCGTTCCTCTCAAGTAATCTGCAAAAGCTCTCCTAACATCGCTAGCGCAGTTCCACGTTTTCTTCCAAAGTAAATACAATTGCTATTATATATATATATATATATATATATATATATATATATATATATATATATATATATATATATATATATATATATATATATATATATATATATATTCGTAATTATACCATATTAGGGTTGCATGACCATATTGCGACGTGCATTTCTCAAAAAATTGCACTACTATAAGTTAATTCTCTAGAATGACTAAGAGCGCAAATGATTAATATTTTTAATTATTTTGTTCAAATTTCAAAATGATCCTTAAAATAAAATTTTGAACTAAAATATAACGTAAAGTAAATGAATTAATGACCTCCTTCAAACGGACACAACAGTGAACAAAGTTCAAGTGACAGATTTTGTCCATGTGTATGGAAAATTATTCCCAATTTAACATAAACAAAATATAATAATATAATAAAGAGCTTTTATAGCAAAAGCTTATATATTGGGATAAACTACATGTAGGTACAATTTTTTTTACTGATACAAGGACAAACTATGTTTAGGATGTTATACAAATACAAATAGAGACCAAGACATATTAGAAAATATATTTGTGTAATATTTATTTTACAGGGCTAAAAATTTAAATCAATGGACCAATGCTGATCCTCTTACCACCAAGCGAGTGGCCTCTGTAAAGAAGTTGGCTTACTATGTACAAAATCAACTCGATCAAGCCCACAAGGCATTAGACCACAAGTGGAATGAGCTATCCAACCAACATCTTAATGAGAAGTATACATTTTAGATATGAATTCTTCTGCTTAATATATAAAATTTTCTATATAAGTAACTTCACTGTCTTTTTTACATTTAATATTGACAAATTGTCATTCATTGGTCGAAATTCGGCCATAATTACTTAAATTTTTTTCTTAGTTTTTATTTTTATTTTATCACTTTACACTCATTCTGCATATGAAATTTAAATACATCATTTTACACTCCTCTTTGTAACGGAATGATGAAACTTTTTTTAGCTAGTTATGCATTAGTGTAATTCTGTGGCAATAAAATAGAACAATGAAAATATTTTTTTACTTACTTATGAAAATATTTATTTAATTACTTTTAAGCTACTTATTTTCAAATGTTAATATTTCTTCAACTATCTCTACAAGTGTAACTACAACTTTAATTTCGCCCATTCACCCATTTCATTCTCAACAACGACACTAACCAATCTGTCACAAAAAATCACTACCAGGAATAAAAGATAGTAAAATATGAAATAATCTGTATATTGCTTTTTTAAATTTATTTATGGACCATCAACAAAAGTTATTTTATACGTTATTATACGTTCTGAGAACATATTAAAATGTAATCCTGTAAAGACGGACACAACATTAACCAAAAGTGAAAGCAGACATATCAGATATTATACATAAACTTAAATAATAGATTTAATTCGGTGCGTGAATTGTATCACACTATCGTAGAAAATGTCCAAGTCATTGTTACTTTAAATGTATTTTTGGTACAATTCACACCGCAATGGAAGCGAATTTGGACCTAAAAATGCTCCGTTTCATTTCATTGTAAAATAAACTAAAATGTTGTACCTGTGCATGTACTCTGGTTACACCAAAGTTAATGGTTTTTGGTGGTAAAGCAACGCTGCAGACGAATACTTTGTCAAGAATGGCATAATATTTGTCTGTAGCACGAACGGGCCGGCTCGCCCGGGAAGTACCACACTCCCGCAGAAACCGGCGTCTGATTGGTAGCTTACCTACCGCGCTTTGTACGGAGAGCAGAACACCCACGAACACCCTCCCCCCTCCCTCTCCCATTCCTACTCCCATAGTGACTTTCCTTAAAGGTCGGCAACGCTTCGCACTGTCTATGGGCGGCGTTGATCGCTTTCCATCAAGTGACACGCCTGCTCGTTTGCCTTCCTATCCCATAAAAAAATGGAACTTAAATTGCTTTTATAATATTTCAGGCCCGGCCAACGTATGATACGCCCTATTTTGGACGACATATACCAACCGTTAGTAAAACAGCAAGAGATACTAAGCCGACAGCAAGCGGTCCTTCGAACATTGCGCAACACACTAAAGGAGTGTGATGTGTCGCCAGTATTTAAATCTACTTCTATTATAAGGAGCACGCCTCTCAGGAATAAAACGTAAATACTTATTTATTTATTCAGCACAAAAAGCAAGTTACAGTCTTGAAATAGTAATCTATTTATAAATAAAAATGAATCCCCGAAATGTATGTACGCGCATAATTTCAGAACGACTGCACCAAATTAGATAATTATTTTTTTTTGTTTTGTTTGTAATCATTATGACAAGGTTTGTATAAAATACAATTTTTTTCGTCATTATAATTCGCAATATGACTAACAGATAGAGCCATTACTATGATTAATAAAAGAAGCTATAATTAATGAAATATCGATATCGAAAAATGTCAATCTACTACAATAAAAATTTACATTCATTCATATCTAATGACCCTTTAACACGTAAAATATATCATACAGTTTATAAAATTGTGTTGGCGAATCGATCATTCTGAATGATGAATGAGAAATCAATTTACAAGAGATAAACGGTCTCGATATGGGTCGTACGTATATTTAATTCAACTAATCCAATAAAATAATAATGCTCAAATATTATCGACCAAATTGTTCAAGAAATGCGAAAATATCTTGTTTCTGAAATCATAAAATCAGGAAGTAAAATTTCCATACTAATTGACGAGATCAGCAATATATCATCATTGGTTATTTTTGTGCGAACTGGTTAGGATACGAAATGGTTAGGTAAACAAGGTTGTTTACCTAACCATTTCGTATCTCATGGTTAGGTAACCATGAGATGAATTTCTCCATGAACTTATTTTTGGATCTAGTTGAGGTAAAGGAAGTTGTTAAAGCAGCGAACATTTTCAGCTCCCTCATGAATTGTTTTCAGTTTTATGGAATGACTAAGCAGTATCTTAAAGATCATTTAATTTATCTTTCCTGTAATGGTGCTGCTGTTGTGCTTAGTAGATCGAATGGAGTTGCAAAACTCATGTGAGATGAATTTCCATCCTTAATAGTGTGGCACTACGCTAATCATCGTTTGAAACTAGCAGTAAATGAAACGGTCAAGTGTATCAGGGAAATTAATAAATTCAAAGGGTTCATTGATAAGTTATATCCATTATATCACGCGTCCCCGAAAAATTGCAGAGATTTAAAAACTTGTGCTCATCTTTTAGACGAAGAACTTTTTAAAAAAGGACAAATTTTGAGCAGAAGAATCGAACGAAAACTAGAAGTTACCCACTTCTAGTTTTCGTTCGGTTTCAACTACATGAAACAGTTTTGTTGCTTTAGTTGAACATTTTAACAATGCCAGTTGTGATGAAAGAGATAAAAATGAAATGCCGTATGATGAAAGAGATAAAAATGAAATGCCGTATGATGAAAGAGGTAAAAATGAAAAAAGTACATTCACCGGATTTTTGAAGAAAATCACTAGCATAGCGTTTGTCTTAGATTTGGCGCTAATGTGCGATGCTCTTCAAGACATAAGTGAGCTGAGTTTATATTTGCAAAATTGTGATATAAGCCTAATGAAAACTAATCAAAAAATTGAAAATATTTGAACGAAGAATAACTCAGCCTGGTTTATGGAATAATTCAAAGAGATTCGTACGTTGACAAACAAGTTCAATTTGAATGAACGAAATATTATCCGGGCATTACGAAATAATATCGCAATTATTGAGTAGCTAAAAAGGTGCAAAAAACTTCGCTCATCAATACTGTCCATATCATAGCAGTATACAACGGGCGAATGCGAGAGGATTTTCGCAGATGAACTTGATGACTCCACAAAGAGTTTCATCGCTATTGGTTATCAAGTTCAACGGTTCACCCCTAATTTTTCTTTTACCCTTTAAAGTATGTGGATTCATGGTTACTTCAAAATCATCATTCTGCCACGGACCAAAACAATGAAGTTCGTAAGCGCGAACAGATTTATGATGAAAATTTGTTTAAAATTTGGAGACTGCTTTAAAATTTATGTACCTTAGGCTAAATATATTGACAACGAAAGTTACTTTTTTATATTGTCATTTACCTAAATATAAACTCACGTTTTGTTTCCAAAGATATTGTGTTTTTAAACAAAAAAATAATTAACTTGTGGTAAGTACAGTGTACAGTGGCAAGGGGTACAAGGGGAGAGAGTACAAAAAATTATGAAATTACAACTTTCGAGAATTAACATGCCCCATAAAAAAGTGACAAAAAAGGTTTGTTGTATTGTTTATTCCGATGCGGGGTTCGAACCCGCGACCATTGACTCCGTGGGCGTGGTACCCCACCACTGAGCCAATTGGACGTCGTAATATATTAATTAATTTGAATCCTACAGTATAAAGATTCATTAAATAATATACTTTATCATTTATTCTCTAACTATATTCAGATTGTTAACATTGCAGCGATTCCCTTACGAAACTTACCAAAAATATATTAAACATGAGCATAGAACCTGAAAAAAATAAGGGCAAGGAACCATTATTGTCCAATCAAAAGCTCGAGGCGCTGAGAGATATGCTATCGAATCACAAGACAGTTAAAATAAAACCAGCTAACATAGAGTTACGACAACAATTGGCTGCCATGAAAGTCAGTTATGAAAAAAGTGTAAAGGAGAAGGAACTAATTAGTAATCAAAAAGAAATCAAGACTGAACCTAGAATGCAAGCACCTATTCCTAATGGTAACTAGTCGCTTTCCTAATATTTCTCACAAAAAAATGTCACAGTACAGTATATAGTATAGTCTAATATGGGAATCAATTTTGCACTATTTTGGAAAAGCAAACATATTAAGCTATTACTTTTTCAATGACTAAATATCATTAATATAATGTAAGAAGCTTCATTACCACCTTATCATATATTTTTATTTATTCTTACCCTACTATGTTTTGTTTTTAAAAAGGTTTATATTGCTAATAAAAATAAATATATATATAATTTCTCAAAATTTTTTATCGTCTGACCATTGGCTTCTCTCACACATTGAGGATAATCATGATCCTCATGCTTAGCAGGTGGATTGGAGATTGGTTACTATTACTCAGGTAGACTCTACCCAAGTACTGCTATTACCTTCCATACAACACACCTCTTGTAATACCCACGGTATGGAGTACCGTGGCCCTATTCTCTGCCGGTAACCACACAACAATATTTATATAAATAATTTCGTAAGATATTCCAGCCAATGCTTTCACAAAAATTGTTCAAAAAGTGGATAATTCTACGATGCCACACTCATCCTTCGGTGATACCATACAAACTCAGCCTAGGAAGGCCCTTAATTCTACAGCAAGCATCGTAGCAAGAACTTTATTTACTGACGGTAAGTTATACATCAATTTAATTCCGTTATGATGTTTTTAAGACCCCTTAAAATTTATATTTATCTTATTTACTTTTGTTATCTAAATTAATTGCTGTATGTTATTTATTATTAAAAGAATAGCAATGCATGTGTGCTTCGGAAACAAATCTATGTATATAATATTAACTACAGGCCACTTCAATACATCTACGTCAAGTGGTTTTGTAAAAAAACGAGTTATTGCTACTTAGTTTTTAAGTTTAATATTTCAAATATTTTTTTTATGTTATTGCTATCCTTCTAAATATTTTTATTTAATTCGTTTTAAGAACCAAAAAACGAACCTAACCAACCTGCACAACAAACCAATTATGTGCAGCAACTTACACAACAAAAAGTACCACTGCCAACAAAAACCACGCCAGAACAAACAAAATCAATTATCACACCTGCTGCTCCTTCAACAGTAACAGAAAATACTCGCAACTTGCTAAAGGATATGCTACAAAATAAAGCTCAAGTTGATTCGGAAATTAAAAATGATTGTAATACATTTATGGGTCAAAAGATATGTTCTCCAGCTACTTTAAATAGTAAGTTCTTTAAAAAAATATTTTTAAAAACTTAAAAAATTTATTTTATGAAAATATCTTGTTATTTTCAGCGTTAAAGACATCAACCTCTACGAATGCGACTACAACCTCTGCAGTATTCATGTCTCAACCCCTTGCTAATATCAATAATATGTTCAGTCAGTTTCAGTCACAAACACTTTCTTTTGATAATAAAACGCAACCGCTCCCAGCTCCAAATATTCAGTCTAGTGAAACTGGCGAACCTGAAAATACAACTGTATCTAAACCTGTTGGTAATAAGCCTGTAACAAATCTATTTGCAATGAAAACTCCACCATCTACTGCTCATTCTCAAAACGTACCTGATATTATAAAAACTAACATTCAAAGCGTATCAAACATTAAATCAGAGGATAAAACGGAAAGTGAAGAAAATAAAGTGGGAAATCTGAAAGATACTTATGAAGAAAAAGATAATGAACTGAAAGAGTCACAAAAAGTAATCGGAGAAAACAATGTAAATGATATTAAACCACTTACTTCGACATTAAGTAAAATTTCGAGTACAATAGTTTCCAGTGCCCAACCTTTCACAACGACAACATTGTCAAGTAAATATTTACGTTATTTTAAACCGTTTTAGATAATCATTATTTTATTAACCTGTTCATGATTTCCTTAATTTTTTAATATTATTTATTTGTAGCTGATACGAAAAGCCCCATTGAAGTTAAAACAAATAATGGAATTATTTCAAACAACAAGGAAAACTCACCATCTTCTATTTTCAGTGCTGCAAATACTGCCACTCCAACGGGTAAAACTTATCGTTTTGAATATAATTTAAAAACCCCTCACAATTTAAATGAAATTGAGTTTCTTTTTTAATTGCAGTTATCTGATTCAATGTTTAAATATTTATGAAAGATTGTTATATAGTAAATATATAATATTAAATTTCTGTTTTCTAGTTTCTCAATCGCAAAAGCCTCCTGTGGCACTAACACATCAAGCTTCCTCAGTTTTTGCAACACAAGATTCTACTGAATTGACAAATTCAAATGAACGAACTGAAGTAAAAAAATTAGATCAGGTTACCACAACTTCTGTATCTTCTATATTCGAAACAGTGGTGACTTCACAAAAAGAATTTACAGGATCTGATGCAAAATCCGTATCTAAATCTGGTCCTATATTTACGTCATCGCCAACTACCACTACTACTAATACCTCAAGTATATTTGGAACTTCGAGTATATTTGGACCTACAAGTCCTACAGTGACTTCATCAGCAACTGTCACGTCGATGGCTCAATCTATTTTTAGTAATGCCGTAGCTGCAATACCTGTACCAAGCACTACTGTGTCAGTTTCTATTTCATCTGTATCTGTAACTACATCCGAATCTACTTTAACTTCAGCTACATCAACTACAAGTTCAACTTCTTCAATTTTTGGTACCCCAGTTACTAGACAAGCATCCATATTTGATACTACACATACACCTACTGCTGTGACAACTCAAAGTATATTTAACACCGTTCCAACAACAGGGCAATCAATTTTCACCGCTTCTAATGCGAGTCAAAATGTTTTTAATACGACTGCACCAAATACTACTACTACTGCTTCTACAACAGCATCTTTCTGGTCGGCATCATCAAATGAGAATTGGACATTTCCTCAAACGACAAGCCAACAAAATGTTTTTGGTTCTTCTACACAAACTTCGTTTTTTGGTACTCGAACACCGACTACTCAAACCTCAATATTTGGATCACCAACACAAACGACTCAAAGCATATTTGGCACTGCAACACCTACAACGCAAACATCAATATTTGGCACTCCCACTTCAACTCCTAGCACACCATCTGTATCTCTGTTTGGTGGCGCAGAGTCTAATTTATTTGCTGCAGCTACTATATCAACTACCAGCGCATCATCCCCCACTAGTGGTGGAAATATATTTGGTGGAGGGTAAGTCTAATGTGTTTTTCATTATTTGCTATAATGAAATTGCGAATTTGTAGTATTGTAAGATCCTTACCCCTAACGTCCACTAATGTGCATTGGCCCTTATGCAGGCCCTTGTTTTTAGCGATTATAACTGACGTTTGACCAAAACCGCTAGTCTCCATAGCCATGATCATGATATCGTTGCTTCTGAAATCAAAGTTGTCACTAATCATAAAAGACACTCATATTCAAAATTCCTAGTGTATGTGCGAGCGCGTCTGTGTTTTTTAAACATACATACACGCACGCACGCACTACAGCGTTTTTCACAATGATGTTTAGTGATGAACTTTCTTAGCTGATCGGTTTATTTGGAACACTTAAGAAAATCCTTCATTTGTATGTTGCATTAAGTAGATATTATGTTGATTACTAGTCAATAACTTTGCGGAAATCCATTATTACATATGTGGACACTCCGAATTTTACTTAGCTTAAATACGCGAAGTTATTTTCGCGGATCTTGGCTAACGAAAATTTCGACTGTCAGCATAGATTTTGTGTTTTTTTTTAAAAACATAATAATATTTTCATATTAAACGTGCATTAAGCAAGTGTGAGTCTAAATTAGAGAATATTAATCATCCCGGCATAGAGAAGGTTTAATGAAATGAAACTTCGTTGAAATCCGGATTGTAAGTGGACGATGTTGTAGCAACGCCTAGTTTAATATAAAAACTTAAAATTTATAGAATAAAAGATATTTATATTTATATCTATGTATTTAATATCAAGTGTATGGTAATATAAGGTGTATGTAATATCAAAATTGAACCTTTAACCCAAAATATTTAGAAATATAATACCTCGTTCTTTTAGTTTAACTTCCAATTTTACGGTTTTTAGTGGCACGAAATCAGTTTTCGGAAGTAGCAATACAAATGTGTTTGGAGGAAATACCACATTCGGACAGACAAATTCTTCAGCGGCTTCTATATTTGGAAATGCAGCATCTAATTTCAAACAGAATACTTCGACAAATTTTTGGGGTGCCGAAAATACTTCAGGAGGAAACACCTTTGGTTCAGGTGGATTTGGTATGGACTTTTTTTTTTTAATGGAATAGGAAGGCAAACGAGCAGGCGTGTCACCTAACGTAAAGCAATCAACGTCGCCCATAAACATCTGCAGTGCCATAGGCAGTGTAGAAGCGTTGCCGACGTTGAAGGAAAGTATCATTTTGAGAGGAGGTTGGGCCTCCAGAACTCAACCGCTAACCGGACGGAGCGCGGTAGCTAAGCTGACACTCAGACGCCGGTTTTCTGCGGGAGTGTGGTACTTCCCCGGGCGAACCGGCTTATTCATGCTACAGACAAATAATATGTCATTCTTGACAAAGTATTCGTCTGTAGCGTGGCTGTACCACTAAAAATGAAAAAAAATATTTTATTCATTTTACAAAAGTACCATTTCGCCGTTTAAAATTTTTTTCAGCATTAATTGCTAGAAGAATTCATCTGATATTTTGTATTATATTATGTACATACATACATATATTGATTATATTGTGGAGTTTCAGGTCAACAAACAACCCAAGCATCATCAATATTTGGTGGGAATACAGGCGGAAGCTTCAGCTCTCCTTCAACCGGCCAACCATTAGGTAGTCCTCAAGGAAGTCCACAACCATCTCTCTTTGGATCATCCCAACAGAAAACATGTAAATATCATACAATACACACCTAAAATCAATATACGTTACAATAAGGCACAATCACATACAGTGGCTTCAAATGTTAACATGGACTTTTAAAACTTTAGATGCGCAAAAACAAATAAGAAAAATATTAAACATTTGATTACGCGCCTTATTGTTACGGAAAAGTGTTTGATGTTGTTGGTGTTAATAACCACAGTTACGTCACTTATTGCCTTTGACACTTTCCAGCTCCCGCTTTCGGTGGTTCCCCTGTTTTTGGAGCAAAACCAGGATTTGGACAACAATCCGGGTGAGTTTCATAAGTTATTTTATTTAAAAAAACAGAAGCGTCATAGGACGCTTGGTAGATGTGAAACATTTACGGCTCGGTCTCTAGTGTATACTCACGGCCACATGTATGTGACCCTGTATAGAGTCGAGTGGAGGGGAGCGAGATACCGTCTTGGTCTACGATTTCACTCTCTTACTCCACGATAAAAAATTTCACATTATAAAACATTTGATTTCTTTGTCCAGTCTTTACTTTGAAAAGGTAGGAAAACAAGTAAATTTGAAATATTTAAGAAAAATATAATTTTAGATTTGGTTCACCCACGTCCGGATTTGGATCGTTTGGTGCATTCAACAAAAGCCCTGGAGGAGGTTTCGGAGCACCAGCAACATTCGGCGGCGCACCCACTTTCGGTAGCGCTACCTTTGGAAATACTTCTCCCGGAAAAGTGTTTGGCAACGCCTCGCCGACTCCGGGTATGTATTGTAAACATTTTTGATAAAAGTTTTACTATACAATGTTAGAAAGAAGTAAACGACATTAGAATCTTCAAAAAAAATATACTATTTGAATCATTTTGTTCATATTTCACAATTAGACGGGGACAAAGTAAAACAAACGTAGGATTAGCAGCTCCATTGAACAGTTTTACAAAAATTTATAATACACTATCTTTTAACAGTTTTAACAGTAAAAGGCTACTCCATGAGTTTTCGTTCTCTCGTTCTTTTCAATTTTTATTTTCTATGTGCGTTATTATTTGTATTATATTTTTTGTATTATGATGTTAAATTGCCTACAATTATTAGATTTATAAAGTCAAAAATGTTTTGTGTCATAGAAAACGCAATATTAGTTGGTTTGAAAAACTTAATAAATAAATTATAATTTTCTGTTTAGCATTCGGATCACCAACACAGTCGAACGCGACCTTCGAAAGCTTGGCAACACAGAACACCCTCACGTTTGGCAACTTAGCGCAGCAAACACAGAGTCCGCAGCAGCCTCCTTTTAATACGTAAGCCATTGTCACGATCAACATTAGAATAGTGGAGTCCATGGTTCGTTGAAGTATCGTCCAGGAATATTAATTTTGAAAATTTAAATTGGAGCTTCAAATAACATTTTCTACCAAACTTATATCTGATCCATTAAGATATTCTAGTTTAAAATCAACATCATTTTCGTGCACCAACAGTAGTTGATCAATTTGATATTTCCAGAAGTTATTGTTTACTTATTTACTATTTTAAGTTACTTTTGATTTTTACAGATCACCATCATTTACCGGCTGGCGTGGGTGATTACTACAAGTGCTATCAAATTTCATTTTTCACTTTATTGTCAATGGAATTTGTAACTAGTAAATCATGAATTTTAAATATGATTTGTAAACATTTATTAGTAATATAAAATAAATTTTATAAAATTTATGTCTATTTTTTTATGAAAATCTATTCTAAATCCTATTGATATTATAAATGCGAAAGTTTGTGAGTATGTTTTTTTTCACTTTCACGAAAAAACTACTGGACGGATTTGGATGAAACTTTACAGTAATATAGGAATAATATTAGGTGTACAAATAAGTTTCCGCGGTTTGTCAAAAGATGGCCCCACCAGAAGGTTATGGAGAAATTGTCAGATGTAAAACGTAATATCCCAAGTTTAGTCATCTGGCAACACCATAACCTTAAAGTACTAGTGATTCCGTATCAGCATCACGTAATTTTTTTCGTGCAAAAATGTCAAGTTTTATTCCGAATAAGCATCATTTGCGGGAACTTTTGATTTACTTCTTTAATGTGAAAAAATCTGCAGCTGAGGCGCATCGATTGCTTCTAGAAGCATATGGTGAAGCTGCTTTAAGTGAGAGAAGTTGTCAGGAATGGTTTCAAAAGTTTAAGAACGGTGAGTTTGACGTTAAAGACAAAGAACGCAGTGGAAGGCCGAAAGTGTACGAAGACATGGAATTAGAAGTACTATTGGAGGAAGATTCGTCCCAAACGCAAAAAGAACTTGCACTTACTCTACAAGTGACTCAACAAGCAATTTCACATCGTTTAAAATCGTTAGGAATGATTCAAAAACAAGGAAATTGGGTTCCATATGAACTAAAGCCGAGAGACGTTGAACGCCGATTATGCATGAGTGAAATGCTGCTTGCCAGGAATAAAAAAAGAGTTTTTTGCATCGTATAGTCACTGGTGACGAAAAATGGATTCACTACGATAATCCAAAGAAGAGAAAGTCATGGGTTAAGCCCGGCGAACCATCAACATCGACAGCTAAGCCGAATATTCATGGAAAAAACCTCATGCTGTGTATTTGGTGGGATCAGCTTGGTGTCGTGTATTATGAATTGCTGAAACCAAGCGAAACCATTACTGGAGCTCTCTACCAAACACAATTGATGAGATTGAGTCGGGCACTTAAGGAAAAACGCGCCCATTACTACTCCAGACACGACAAAATTATTCTTTTACACGATAATGCTCGTCCACATGTTGCGGCGCCGGTAAAAACATACTTGGAAACACTCAACTGGGAAGTTTTACCCCACCCGCCGTATTCACCAGACTTAGCCCCTTCTGATTATCACCTGTTCCGGTCGATGGCACATGGTCTGTCTGAGCAGCGCTTCACATCATATGAAGACACCAAAAATTGGGTAGATTTGTGGATAGCGTCAAAAGATGAAGAGTTTTTTCGACGGGGTATCCGAATGTTGCCAGAAAGATGGGGAAAAGTAGTGGCAAATGATGGAAAATACTTTGAATAAAACGTAATGTACTTTTCCTTTACAATAAATTCCTAATTTTTTATAAAAAACTGCGGAAACTTATTTGTACACCTAATATATAGGCTACAATTTGTAATGATTGTATGTAATTTTTTTGGCCGTAATATATCGATACATGTCAATTAAGTCGGAAAAAAATCTGGCCTCTGAAAGCTATCTTGGCGTACGCTGCCTAAACCATTGGAGTTACATAAAGATGATGTACCGTAGGATTGTTTGTCTTGAATAGTTCTAAATAAAAGTTCGCGAACAGCATATATCTACCTTTTATGTGGAAGCCACTATGACCAAAATTGTGAACCATAAATTAAGTAAAAAAATTATATATTTATTTAAAATGATCTGTCACGAAACCTAAATGTGGCAGACCAAATTCCAAAGCAAAGAGCATTCAAAATTCCAGGGCAAAGGCTAGTAAAATATATAAAAACTAAATGAATACACGGTACGTCCGTTTTTTAACATAATCGGTTAAAAATGAATGAATAAAACTCTTTCTTTGTATAACGGGAAGAAGAATTTATCTCTGTCTCTAGCGAAGCTAAAAAATTTGGCAGAACTCGCTATCCCGGTCCACTGACAGACGTTTCTTAACCACGATTTTTTTCTAAGACCAGCTTTCCTTTTTCCGGCAACTTTTCCATCATTATAAGTTTCAGGATTTCATATCTAGGATGCCTAAACAGGTGTCCAAGATAAGCAATTTTCCTTTCTTTGATGGTTTTCAAAAGTTTGCGTTTTTGATCAAATCGGCGTAGAACTTCCTCGTTCTAAAAATTTATATTTGCATGTATATCCATATATACATGCAAATGACAAGGGCAAACCATCAGATAAATATCGATTGGTCCGTAGACAAATATGTATCTTGATTTTTGTTGGCGTTCGTTGATGTGAAAATCGATACAACGACCCTCAAACTTGGCTTAGAAAGTGAACACTTCGCCACTGCACTATTTGGGTCATATAAAATCCTAACACTAAAGTCCACGATTTCTTAGTTATAAATATAAGTATCTTAAATATATATAAATAATTAACCGAAGCAGAAATCCATTTATAATACCTAATTCTCTTTACTCATACGATAGATACGTTCCCAAAAAAATTGGTGTAATAAGAGAATTAATTATTTATAAGAGAATTGGTGTAGTCAATACTAAAAAATCTTTGTTTGAGTTCACTTCAAAATTTATTAATGCTTACACATTTTAATTATATATATATATATATATATATATATATATATATATATATATATATATATATATATATATATATATATATATATATATATATATAGATAATGTCGTGAGAAAGAACCATATTACATAAAATCTTTGAAGTTATAAAAATATTTTCATCTCATTACATACATCCGCTGATCAAGTTTTTTCGAAGTTTACTCGTTAGCCGCACACTGGGCTGACGCCAACTGTAAGAAAGACCGCGGTTTGTTAGCGAGTTATGTGAAAGCATAATGAGTTCGATGTGACCGAAGAAAAACTTGGAGCACTGGAAAAGTTCAACATTTCTCACTTTGGTAATGATGAGTTACATACAGAACGAATATTTGAATATTATATTATCTTTATCTTATATGAATATTAAATACGTTTAAAAAGCAACCCTACGCCTTTCAGCGAATGTATACGTATTAGCATCAAGTTTTAAATATTGTAGGTATACAAATTGATGCTCTGAAAACTATATTAACGGATGCTAAATAAAATTCAAATAAAACATTACGAAGACAAAATGACAAAATCATTTATTCTTAAATGTAATTAATATATTTATTGTAAAAAATAAAAATACATTAATTATTCAAAACATTAATTTGGATAGCTACTCGTGAAAATGTTGATAAAATGTTCCATTTCCGTCAAGGCCTCATTTACGGTAAATGTCTTAAAGTAATTGCGGACCAACACATTCCGAAGAAATACGATTTGGTCTTATATCGTTGGCGGAATAGTGCACATTAGTCTCGCTTGCAATTAGTGCGTTACTGGCGAAACACCTTGCTCGAAATTGAACACATTTACTTCAAACGTAGCTCGACCGTGGTGGCTGCAGTGATAATAAATTGCTCCTTAGGACTTAGAAAATAAGTACTAACTCGGACGGTAGATAACCTTCTTACAAAAATGAAAATACTTTCTACTTTGCCATATAAAATAACTTATATCTAACTGTTATTTTACAATAATAATAATAGTTTTAGTAATTACTAATAATTCTTATCTAGTATAGACGAATTAACAACCTCATTGGCTCATTCATGACGTTACCAATTAAGGAGTCAATGGTAGCGAGTACAATTCCTAGATTGGAATAAATATACGTATGGCTTCAGGTTTCAAAACATTTATTCTGAATCTTGGTATCCTACTAATCTGCCTTGGGCAAGTGTGGTGGGTTAATACCTGTGAATTCAATGCTTTGTAAAAGAAATACACTATTTTATTAAAAATATATGGGTTGCTTGTGTTAGTAAGGGTAATTAAGTGCTTTACGAATGATAAATATACAATTAGTTCTTATGCTTATCTGCATGGTTTCTATGAACCTTATGTAGCGGTAAGCAAGTAGACATACGTGCATAATGACACTTCTATACTCAACAATTTAATTCTTTATAGGACATACAATTGATTACTATAAAAATTACCCCCCTCTTCGAGTGGTATGCTCATTGCTGATCGTCGTGATGCCCCCCCCACCCAACGTGTAGCACATGGTTCCATTCCTGATGGTCCTGAAAGGTAATATTTTTGACACCTGGTCGGATTATTTTGTTGAGTTATGACTCCCAGAGGTAAAGTAACCTATGAATCTTTTAATTATCTTTACGAGCATAATCTAAATATTGTTAAAAATTGAACAGGTATTCCCATTTCTCATTATAATGTAAATTGTAGAATGAAATTCGTGATAAGAGTAGCACGTGAATCGTATTTAACTGCAACTGCAATTGAATTAATTTGACTCGATACAGTAGGGACTACTGTAAAAACATGAAGAGTTTTGCAAGTGCACTCTATCAATTCAAGCGCCCCGACCATTCAAATAAAATTGTATTATAGACATACAGGATAAAACGTTACGAACGATTCGTTTCATTTTACAATATTATAAATTTTCTCCTGATTATACAAAATTCATTTTTATTGTATAATATTTTAAATAAATTAATCTATTTTCCTAATAAAGCTAAATATTATACAAAGAATTTCTCTCCCCTGATGTCATGTCTGTCATGAATTCATTCATCGTTTTAGCTGGGTTTCAATATTGTGATAAACCTTTGTAGACGAAATTTGTCGAAATTGCCCCGAGTCGTTGCCGCAACCTTTCTTCAAAGTTGAAATTTCATATTGTCAAAAATAATTATTATAAATCTGACAAAGCGAGAGTCATGACATGAATCTTCGCAATCTGTTAAAATAATCGACTATTTAAATTTGTGGTATTTAAATTATTGTATGTGAAATTATTAAACATCTTCATATGTACGTCTTAATAATCAAAGTCCGATCCACTTCTCCGATCTTCGGCTACAAGTAATCAGTTTTTGCAAGCCACCCTACATTGGCAAATACGCGGTCTCCACTTTAACACTCGAAATTACGTGACTACTTCAACCTTTGTCGGTTCTCAAACAAACGTGACCGGCCTATTGACACATTTATTTATGTTCCGTCTTTAAAGCATATCGTTATAAACCAAATTGTAAAACTAGTGTTTCTGATTCATAAGCTCCCTTTTCCTCCCCAACTTTCATTACAATAATAAAATTTCAAACTACTATGTTTAAACAGAGTATAATACATAGTTACATAATTTTTAACCAGGTTATATCAATTTCTTGTTTATCTACATCTAAAATTCACCTAAATCTTGAAGCTGAAACTTATTTATATGCACCATAACATGAAATGCCCTCTCAAACATTTCGCGGCCAGACAGAAATTGAAACTATCCGGAAATTAAACCAAACTAGGGTACTGGTATATACACGGAAAGGGAGGTTGAACGTACTTAGATAATGTTTAGTTACGAGTTTGGCAAAGATACTGGTTTGTCATATACCTGCCTATTTACTTTATACCTTTTATAACAACACAATATTTTCAATGTTAGTGTTCTTCCAAATTAGCATATATTTTTTGTAATGTATACGAATTTTATTTTTATCAAATATTATGTAATTTTTATTTTATTAACTGCATTGAATGCTTTAATTTAAATTTCAAAAGTAATTTCGCCTATTTTTAAAAAAAAAATACTTCGTTTTATAAATTAAAAATTAATATATCCGTATTTATTTAGAGTATGAAGGTAAACGCTCTATATACACAACTACGCACTAGGATTCTCAGTGTCGAGAATTTTATAATAACAAGATAAAAAGATATCAACAAACACACAAGAATATATTACGCCTTTAGGCCTCACGAAATATCGGTGTCAAGCATTTTACTGTGTTACCGCGTTTCGTATGGTGAATGCAGAGACTTGGAAGCTAAATTGCTTTCCTCATTCTTTATTTCCTTCCTGGCTCTCATTACTCTTAAGTAGGTCACGCATCTTTAGTACCAGTAGTACTCTAGATGATGAGACACTTAGGATACTTTAAATGCAATGATGACTAGTGTTAATAAGAAATACGTTAGACTAATAGTCATACCGCCATACATAAGGAATATAAATGCCTCTCTTTTTATACTTCCAGGCATAGTATCTTATCTTCGCACACACACACACACACACACACACACTATATATATATATATATATATATATATATATATATATATATATATATATATATATATATGTAACTACTAATTATATTTATATAGTTAACATAAATATAATTAGTAGTTGCCGAGCTTACGCGTCACCTGGTGGTAAGCAATCACCACCGCTCATGGACATCCGCAATGCCGATAGCGTCTGTACATATTAATTAAATATCAATCATCAAATACTATTAATAATAAAAACATATATATTTAACATAAATGTATTCAATTATTTATAAAGTGGTTTGGAAGATGTTTATGTGTATTTATATGTTTATGTATATTTTGATAGCCTCACAGTAATTATTTTTACTGTAGTCAAAGCTGTAAAGCTGTAAAAGTCAATACGCTACTAACATTTACATCATTGGATCTAGCAACATGAACATGTCAGCTTTGAGGAGTGCGCATTTGATTCACATGTTAGTTTGAATTATGTTATTTTCTTTTTTTATATGGGTTTAATCTAAATTATTGTATTAATATATGTTATATAAAGTAAAGACAAAATATTATAATTAATTATTCCATTGAATTTATAATTGAATGATTGTAATGAATAATTGAAGAACATAATAATCAAGCACTTCTGTGTCCTTATGATTTAAAATTGTCAATATTGATTTATTTTTAATATACATTTTGGTACAAAGGCGTACTTATGCTTTGTAAAATTTAGGATGATAATTTTGACAGATCACACTAAAGATGAAGGCAGTGTATAACCATTAATGAACGTATTCAATTATCGATAACTATTCATATATAATTTGATATTGATAGTTGCATAATTATTTTGTATGTTCAGTTTTTTTGTTACATTAACCTTTTATTAATATGACAAAGGCCTCTCACAACGACGATTTCAACTCGTGCATATATTATTCGGTCAGTCAGGCTATTCAGCGTTAATCACGCGTGAAAAAAAGTGAACATTAGATATATTAATAATAGATTTTTTTACAAAATAATGTGATAGAAAATTGCAAATAACTTATCTATATTTACAATAAATAATATAATTTAACTTAAATGTCAATCGATTTATTTTATTTCAAATCGATTTTCGAGTCTAGTTGTTCGTTATGTGTAGCATTAGCTAATGGGACGGTATGGATGAATATCCATAAAGTATGATATTATTGGAAGTACATTTTACCGAAAAAAATATAAAACTTCATGTGCGTGACCTGTCAAAATTATCATCCTAAATTTTACAATGTGTAATGCCATTTATCGTTTTTTGTGATATTGATAGATGATACCCGTCAACATCGTACTGAATAGACTGGCGTTAACTACGCAGAATTGTACTTAATGCATTTTGGCCAACAACTTACACTTAATTTTTTTCCATTATGTGGACTTCACTTCGTTTAAAAAAATTAGACTTGACCATAAACAATTAAAATTTTGAATGTTGACAATAAAATCTGTCAGTTATTAGGATATAATTTCTAAATATGAGTTTATTGTGAACTATATGAAAACAGGTGTACCTCTAAGAATTTTTTAGTTACAGTGGAGAGAATCAAGTTGTTTAATGAATATCAAGTAATGATGTATAGTAAATATAAAATAATTATTAAATAAAAATTTCACTGGTGGTTTGCACTGGCTCTGTGTTTTTCAACTACAAATATGTTACGTATTTGCTTTACCCTGATTTGTTTACTATATTTTTATTCGTACGTTAAAGCTTCTGATGAAGTTAAAGAAGATAAAACTGTGTCCGTAGACTGCAGTACTTTGCGTCTTGGGCAGTATATTTGTCCTGATCCAAGTATAAATCAAATAGATTTGGATACTCAACAGTACATAGGTTGCATTAAGGGGAAAATAATCCCATCAGAAGGCGAAGCAGACGGTAAACAATAATTGCAATTGTATTCCTATTAATAATTAAAACTATACACATTGAAATAATTTCTGTGTGATAAAGATTCAAATTCCTTATGAAGCCAGGTCCAAATTTGTTTGTTTAGACTGTTATATTTAAAACAAACTTACTGTTGAAAATAAACATTATTTTAACAATTCTTTACTTTCAGTAAAATGCATAGCAGCTGATGGCATAATATGCAGTGAAACTAATAATTCAACATTTACTAAAAAAATGCCATGTAAATGGACGTAAGTAAATGATACCATTAGCTTTATTAACTTCGGAAATACAAATGTTACTAATAAATAAATTATAATTTTAATGATAATATAAATGTTTAATTGGTATTTAGATCTGTAATAATCATTTTAGTTATTTTTAATAGTATGTAACAAAGAAATTTGTAGCCATAGGTGGCAATGTGATGGAGCTTTTATATGTTATTAATCTTTTCACATCATAATTTCTGTAGACATATTTAACATTATAATGAGTTAAGGTTTCAGATCCCTATTAAGTTATAAATTACACTTGTCTGTCCCATTTATAGTTCCATATATAATTGAATTATGGTAAACATTTGTATGTATTGATATAATAAAATAAAAGTATTTTTGTTTTAGGAATGGCTATTCACTTGAAATAGCATTATTGCTATCAGTCTTTTTGGGCATGTTTGGCTTGGATAGATTCTATTTGGGATATCCTGGTATTGGTTTGGCTAAGTTATGTACACTTGGATTTATGTTCCTGGGACAATTATTAGATATTATTCTAATTGCAGCACAGGTTTGTAAAAATTTTATTGTGGCGATTTGTGGCTTGTTTGTATTTTAAATATAGTAAACTAATTCCTGTTGAGTTGAGCTTAAACAAACAAGCATTTATTTTCTGCCAGGCAGTAATGCATCCCTAGATGAACTACACAATATAAGTCTATTAATGTTGAGTTTTGAATTAGTGGTTATAGTTTGTAATAATTATAAAAAATAATGTTATTTATTATTTGAAGGGTGATAAAAGTGAAATTAGATCTTGCAGCATGAATTAAAAAGCTTAATTAAATAAATTTTTATTATCGTTGGTTCTTAATATTTTATTATTACAGGTTGTCGGACCATCAGATGGTTCTGCATTTGTCATACCCTATTACGGAGCTGGAGTAACAGTTATTAGAAGTGACAATGAAACTTACCTATTACCACAAGCAGATTGGCATAACATTACTTGACAGTGGGGAACTATATCCTTTGAAGATGATGAGGATTATGAATGGACATAATGAAAATATTTTGAACAGAATACAAAAATATTTTATTAAAATTATAAATATGGAAAATTAATTCTATCTTAAGAATCTTTAACAATATTAGTTGGATATTGTATGTCAATACTACATTATCATAACTTAAATAAAATAAGGTAGTTTAAACAGTTTATATATATATATATATATATATATATATATATATATATATATATATATATATATATATATATATATATATATATATATATATATATATATATATATATATATATATATGTGTGTGTGTGTATATATATATATATATATATATATATATATAAAGATATAACATATATGGGAGTTGAATGTTTGTTAATAGTGTAACATTTAATGCCAATGTAATAATAATTTTATAAGGCGAAAAAAGAAATAAACTGTTTTAACAGGAAATAAGCTTTAATATAACACTGTTTTTCTTATCTATCCATTTGCTTTTGTATCTTTTGCCTCATCTTGGACAACAAGTTCTGCTTCATATAGTGAAACGTCAGAAGGTGGTGCTATCAGTGTAAATATTACTGGAATATTTGAAAGTGCTGGATTTCCATTTTTTTCCAATAACCTTACCCAAGACAGCAAAGAATCCCTTGACGACGTGCCTGTTAAATATTTTTATTATTAGGAATGAGAATCTAATATATTTAAACTTAATTTAACTGAACCCCATTTGGCCGTGCACTAAGTAAAATGGTATGAGCACCCAAAACTCAAGCATAATTATGTTAATTATTATGAACTAATTATTCATTCATTCCATGTTAATAATACCTGTTTTATCTTAAACGAAATCTCACAATGATTATACATGATGGGGCATGCTGTGTGTGCGACGTAATTTCGTTTAACACAATGCACAGACTTAGAAGAAAAACATAATATTCATATTACCTGTGGCACAAACTGAGACAATTGTACCATCATCTTGTTCATGTACGGTACTTCTTATTGCTGGCAATTTTGTACTTCCAATAAAACCAGGAATCCCTGGAGGTTTTTCTATATTTGAGACATCTGAAAAATATATTAAGAGATTAGAGTGACCTAAATAGATAATAATGATGCAGTGCCTTTGTGAGTGATTTCTGAGGCAAATACAATTAATCTATATCCAATAATGATAATTTATATTAATAACTTTATTAAGGTAGTAGCATTTACATACCGTCAAGATCATTATCATCTATGATATCGGGTCTTGTTTTTCCTATTAATAAAAAGTATGTTACAACTTGATCATTCAAATACACATTGTAAGGACCCTTTATAACTAGAGGTTCATCTGTAGGCTGATCTGCAAGTAAAACTTGCTGAGCGGGACTCTGTGCACCAACAATCCAAGTCTTGTCTAAGGATGCTTCTACATCATCTGTCTGATGAAAATGAAATGAGATTGTATGATAAAAATTTCTTGTTGCCCTTCAATATAAACCTAAGAAAAATTAAAGAAGTAAAAGAGTATAATGATGGTAACCTCTCAATGCTTTTTAACTTGATGAAAACCTATAAGCGATACTCAGAACAGCCGCAATATGAGCCGAAATGTAAATTTGTGATACTACTATTGTGTGCAAGTAAACTTTAATCATTTTTCTTTTATAGATATTATAAATATACTAGTGTACCCAGGAAGATTAAACTACTTTGATCGTAGATGATAAAAATCCTGACTAACTCTAGTGGTTTACTTATAAGAACTAAATGAGGACTGTCATTGGCAAAAATTAATCCAAAAATCTGACGTTTGGTCTGACTTTATTTTTACGAAACTGACTTTTGGTATTCATGTTTGGTGCTTATGCTATTCATTGCTAAAACTATCATCACAAGTCACACACTTTAAATTACGATAGGGATTAATACATTAATAAAAATGTAAGTAACAGGGTTCCATTTGCTGAATTCATAATGGGAGTGTTAACCACTTCTCATTATTAAATTGAATATTTTATAACATAATCATCAATAGCATGCTAGTTTAATGCTGGACATGGGCTTCCTCAAAGTAGTGTAACCAAAGATGGGGCTTTGGTTACACACTTCCAGTTTCTGCCAGCCACTCTGTGCAAATCATTGCACTATCTAACCGAGGTGGGGTGCCATTACATTTCTCAAGACACGATTTCCACTCCAGCGGTAGTCAGTTCTGTGACAAAAGTGACCAGCCCATTGCCACTTTAGTTTGCTAACTTGGCAGATTAGAGCTACCCGGCGAATATCATTATTTCGAATTATATCCACCAGAGAAACTCTTGGCATACATTTCTGATCTTGAGAAGTAGATGGATTGTCAGTATGCACATTTCAACATTGAAAATTTATAATATATTCAAATGATAATAATGGAAAATTATATGATGAATTCCAAATTGATTCTTATCTAATTATATTAACATAAATAAATTGTTAATTATGGAATTTATCAAATTACAATGAAAATATTTTTGGACATTGCTGTCCCCTAAAAATGAACAGTGATACCATAATCCTCATGATCGGTATACTGATTAGGGATAGTAGGTTGGTTTTACTTACTCAGGTAGATGCATGTAGATAATAATAGATGCATGATGCATTTTCAATGTATCTACATTGCATGCTCTGATATTGCATTGATTGCAGTTAGAATTTGGGCTTAAAGGTAAAAAAACGCATAGTTTTTTCCAAAGCAAAACCCACCAATGTTAATGAAAAATATAGTTTTCCTTTTGTATAAGTAAATTAACAGTTGCAATTTGTGGAGTATTGCATTGTATAGACAACTCATTTAGTAAAATACTTTTATATATTATACATACATATTGCCACATTACATACCTGCCATACACTAATTTTGGTGTCAGGATCCACAGACGCTATTCTTTGTATTGCAAGCTTTGCCAATTCCAATGTATCACTGGGGAGCTGTTCAGGCAAATACCATGGACTTAGATTTTTAAACTTAGGCATCCAATACATCATACGCCAGAATTTTCGTAGAGGTATACCCCTCCTACCAAATATATTTAATAACATCTGTTCCATTTCTGAGTCTGGTATAACTCCTAGTATTAAAACATTTATTATAATAAATATTTATCCATATTGCGTTAAAAGCAGAAAAGTTTACTCATTTGCTTATCTGATTATAGAAGTTATCACATAAATACTGGTCTAAAGTCATTGAACTATTCACTTGATTTTCTTGATTTCTTTATAAAAACCCAAAGTGTGCAATCCTCTAATGTTTCATTACAAATTTAGATCATAAAATTTCATTATAAATTTAGACAAAACATGCTTCTAATATATTCACATATTTATATTGTTTCACTGTGGAAAAGATGTAAATCTATACACAAAATTGTAAATTTAATTTCCAAAGTACAGTTTCTATATGTACTAACCAGAACCAACAGAAACAGACAGAAACTAGATTTTAATGCTAAATATATATAATAATTGAGTGCATTTACAAATTAAAATTCACAGAGGTTTAAATGTTTTACCAATTTAGTAAATTAGAGAAATGCTGTTTAAAAAATAATATGAATGTACCATTATCTTCCATTTGTTCTAACAAATCAACTGCACATTGTTGCTGCTTTGGATAATGCATAAATTCTGCTTGAAAAATATTGGTTGGTATAAATTTTCCTTTAGGTAATACATCCACTAAAGCCTTATATACTTCTAAGTCTTTCTGTACTCCAAATTCTTTCATTCGAATCAACGCTGCATAAATAAACTCGACGTGTCCTCTTCGCCTAATATCTTGGCCTTCGAACATTTTAATAACTTCTAAATACGATTCCTTATTTTTCTTCGGCTTCGTAACGAATGCATCATACACTGTAACACCTTTTTGTACATTAGAACTCTTCTGTTGCCTTAACATAAAATTAGAAGGTCTAGTCCTTAAAATATTTCTAAACAATTTTAAAGCCATTTCACTCAAAATACTTGATAAAGCTAAAGCTGAAAATATATTGTGTTAGTTAAATTAATAATTGAAACGTTCTACCGTTAGATTACAAAATACATTTCACATTATGAGTATTAAATATTTTGGATTTATATTTTATTAGAGAACATAAATAAACAAAAAGGTTATTTTTTTCGATCGCACATTACCTAACATACATTGTACAACAACTATGGCTAATGGGCTTTCAGCCAAATAGGATTTTTTTTCTTTAATTAATGTACTTATTTTTTGTATTGCCTTTTTAATTTTTTTTAGTTTTCTAATGTATTATTATTGAGTTATGTACCAATAATAATAAATTGGCAACACAACAAATGATGATCTCGTCTACAGATAAATTTCAAAATATCAACGTTGTAGAACACTAATGTTTAATGTATTATGATAATAAGGATTAATAAACACACTGCGTATGTAGCAAAATAATCTAGGTATTCTTTTTGTCATGGAATCTTTTAAAATCTCTACGCTTCTTTTCTTATGGATCTCGAAGTTGTAATTCTTTATAATGTAATCCCGTCCTTAATTTCGCACACATTATAACTGAATAATTATATAAAATTAGGACAATACAAATATAACAGTAGGTAATATTTCTAAAACTGAACTATTACTTATGGTCGATATTTTATTTTTGGCATCGAGATCTAAAGTTTTTCAACTAAATAATTACCTAAAAACAAACATACGAAGACGCAAATAGTAATTCTGGCTCTAATGTGAAATAATCACAATATTTACATATATAATATCGCATATCACTAATTTTCGATAATAGTGAAAATAAAAAAAAAATTGTTCGTCTATCCTATAATGTAATACCTAACGATATTCAAAATACTTTGAAAGAATAATATAGACGTGTAATAATTATTATTTTTCTGCTAAAAAAATGCAAATATTATTATAAACTTGATCACCAAATATTTAAAATGCACCAAATAAAAATAATCTATTACTAATATTTATTTTAACAGTGAACTTTTAATGTATATTCCGTCAAATTGTTATTAATTTTAGTTTGAAACAGTTATACTTCCAATTTGTTTTGCATGATTTTAAATCAATGTTCAGTATTATTTTCGATAACAAGTTCAAAGTTTAGCTAAATGCGACATCTAACTGATCTTCATCATCGAAATGATCAGAATGTAATCTGTAAGTAATAAGGTGCGTATCGTATGATTAATAGAATTAAATAGAATATATATATTTTCTTCAGTTTTGATCTAAAATTAAAATAAATATAAAAAAAAACATTATTATAATGTCAAAGTTTTGAGCGCTCTTGTTGAATTTTATCGTTTTTCTTTCTCTTTCTCGAATGGTCCTCTCGCGGGCGATTTTCATCGCCTCGTTTCGAATCACAACTTCCACGTTACGTTAGTTGAACTTTATGAAGGAGAGATAGTAGTATTGCGTTTTGTTACATTAAATTTACGTATTTAAATACGCTATACGCGGCTTTTTATGCACATAATTGTATTTTATGTTATTGTTCTTGCCTTATTTTTCATTCATACTGTGCAAGTGAATGTTACAAAAATAACTGATGTGAAAAATTTAAACCGATCTAAAAATATTTTGTTTTAAACGTGTAGTGATCAAGATGTCGAAAATATTCGTTTACAGTATATTAATTTGCCTTCCTTTAAACTTCATTGGTAAGTCACTAAAAAGTTTAATAAAGTACTTAGTAACCTTATTTTACAATTTTGTTGTAAAAATATACCTAGACCACATATTTGATACCTACATATTAAACTGCTTAAAACTTATACGATAATACAAAAAATATATGTAAAATAGTAATTACGTAAATTATATTTATCAAAATAAATCAGTTTTAAGGTATTTTAAAGTGTTATATTAAAACAAGATAAATCTGCATATTGACTTTTGTATAAAAACATTTTACCTAATTTTATTTATAAGAAAAAAAGCTTCAAATTTTTGCTCTAAGAAGCAAGAAATACGTTCGGAATGTTATTTCTAGTATTAATACTTTATTTAGCTTTGTATAGAAATTAATAAATAATTTAGTCAAATACAAAAGTTGACACAAATCGTATAAACCTGGCATTTCAAAATATTGGTTATGAATTATGGTAACTGTCTGCAACTTTATTTATAAATTGGATACTATTTAATATTTCTAAGTGTTTGTGATAAAATCTTTAAATTGAAGTAAATAAAAATACTGAACAATATACTACTGTACTAAAAATCTTTTCCATCAATCTAAAGGTGACATTTGGTTTAATACAAAAATATAAATTTATTTAGAAAACACAGGGAACACTCGTGTGTACCCTGTGTCATGTTCCTATTATAAAAATAAAATGCCAAGAACAAACACCCAAATTTAAAATAAATACTTTTAGGTCACACAAATGTTTATTATGATTTGGGTCATCTAATTTAAATATAATGTGTTAGGTCATAATTATATCAATATCACCTCTCAATTGATGAGGTGATCCTTTATTATAAAATTGGTTATTTTGTGTTTTCTTTCACTGTATTGAACTCTAGACAACGTTAACGCCATTACAGTGTATTACAGTGAGCGAAAATAAGTTGTTTTAAATATGTATAGAATCCTAAATTGTGACTTCAAAAAAAAATATCACTAACAGTCTATATAACAATCCATTTCAGATCTGCTTGCTGTCAGAGGCAACGAATTCCTTACATACGTTTATTTCGTCTAATCCTTTTTTTCACAGCCCGTACATGTTCAACTGCTGGGTACGGTGTCTTCTTCTGTTTTAGGGAAATAGATATTGACCCCCACATTAATCCAAGACGAAATAGCGGGACACCGAGATTAAGAATAAATGCCATGAAAGCCACATATATGTATATTTATCCAGATGCAGAAATCGCACCCGCAACCAGTGACTCTATTAGTGGTAGTCTCGCCACTTTTAATTTCATTTCACAGAAAATAAAATTATAAATGTAAATAACTCCCTTTTATAATTACTTTTTTACGCCGGATCGTTTATCAGTTCTTTTTTAAATAAATATTCGTATTCTATTGATTAATATCTAATATCTAGTTATTGTAGCCTGGACTTAAGGATATATGGGCAAACATGTTAACAGGTTGCAGATCTTAGCATTGTTTTCAAGATCTATATCCATATTAATCGAGGTTGAATTTGATTTTAAGGATGAGTCGTGAGGCGATTTCGCTACTTTTCCCATTATTCACATACCTATCCTAAGGTAACGTAGTGGACGTTACCTTAGGATAGGTATGTGAATAATGGGAGAGGAAGAATTTAATAGGAGGGAAAGAAGGAAATAAATGAAAAGATCATGTAGTCAAAGCATATTCAAATTCATTATTATAAATATTTTTAAAATTATTATATTAAATTTCTTTAAGATAGAGGTTTTCAACTGAATTTGCTACGAAACCTACTATGCATTGCATTACTATTACGTATTACTTTTATCTGTGTTCTGAACTTTAATACAAATATTCTGAACCAAATCGACATGTAATGAATGTCCAATAAATAATTCCGTCACCGCGACACAATTATGCTGCTGATTGATCCAATGGTACTCACAATACCATTTGCTCCGATGATAAATTGTTTTAAATTAAATGTATTTAACCATTATCCTAAAGTAATAGGTAAGCGCGAAAATTTTGTTTCAAACATTCAACAATTTTCAATGAATTACTTTTAAGTTATTATAATAAATGTTTTAGCATGATACTATTTCATTCTCTTTATACTATTTCATTTTTCACAATTATAATGTGCTAATATTTTTTCGATTACGGCGAAACCGTATGTACTTTTATGCCAATTTCAAGCAAATCAACAAGTATTTTGTGTTACCGCCATAACGGGAAAGACGGTATTACAATTAAGAGTAATTTTTATTTTTCGCGCGGGAATACAAAATATTAATAGAATTAATTATAGCTTAGAGCGTGCATTTCAAAATTGGTTTAAATATTTTCAATTACGTTATTTTGGAAAATCAGTTATTTTAAAGAAGTGAAAAACATTGACGCTGTTACGATTGAGATGAATATATTCTATGTATTACAGAAATATAAGTAAAAAATATAATTTTTCCTATGTTATAACCCTAGATTTCACTTTGTTTATGTAAAAAGCTTTTGTATATGAGATAAGAGATTAAGTATAAAATCATTGTTCAGTTTAAGTATTACTGGGATTTATGATCATAACCGCATAGTTTGGGATGCGAGTTAGATGAAATTGTTTTGATCCAAATTTATTACCCACAAAGGCGCGGCTTAAACAAATTCGAAGCAAAACTAAAACCAATAAAAGTTGAAGTGATACATTCTAGGTGAAATCATTTACATAAATTGAACAACTAAAGAATATTAATGAACTGTATTTATATTAGCATTTTGAATATCATCTATGAAACACTGAACATGATATGATTTTCTCGTATTTTAAACAGTTTACGTAAGTTGCATTTTTAGAAAAATATTCATTTTGGAATAACAGATTTCATATGCATTAAAAAGTAATGTTTATCTATAAATTTGTTTTTAATGTTTATATTTGTACATAAATGACAGTGCTACTGGGACTCGACTCGGCTTCATTCCCTTTTCAAGGAACTTTAATCAAAGAAATATTCAATTAAACTTACCAAATCCGTTACATTTTTATTGTTTTATAATTTTGTAGCCTTTTTGGAAGTACTCACTTTGGACGGACACAGCGAAGTCGAGGTGGTTTCAAACGAATCACAGCAAATTTCTCTAGTTAAGGCCTATGTAGTCTTAGTCTCGCCATGCATGAATTGTGTATCGAGACTTGTTTACACAAACTAAAATACTTAAGTAATTCACGAGATTACCGTTTTTGGTATCTATATATCAGATCCCTTTACTCAAAGATTTAGACCTACGTGGATAGAATTTGGTAGGGATGTATTAAAGGTGAATCAGCTCATTTTGTTTTTATATTTATTTTTAGGTTTATAAAATTTTTATATGTATATGAATTTTGTAAAATGTAAGGACTTCTAGTTGTAATCTTTGTCTAAAAAGTAAAGTGTATTCCAATAATCATTAATATTCATAAAATCAGTTTGAAATCAGTTTTTCCAAAAAAGGAAGTATTTTTATTATGATCACAACAAGAAGAACCCATTACCGAAAATACTTCTTTGAAATAAGAACGCAAGGTATTCCATTCTCCCGTATACTTTTAGTAATATTGGGCTTATAATATTAAGCTTTCTTTTCGTACATTTGTCTGGTTTTCGCCCGAACAGGGCGGCAGTGTCTACCTAAGAATAAAAATTCGCGTGGGTATTACGGCAGCACCTCTCAATTTTAAGGGAAGTGTAGAAGTCTTTTATACTTCCATATTTCAACTAAGTACTTAATTGCGGTGTCTCATTTACGAAAGAAATAAAATATTGTGTATGAAAAAATTTCTAGATAAATTTCAAAAATAATCTTTTGTTACTTTGAAGTTGACAACCCTAAGTGAAGGAACGCATTAACGTTTAGGCTGTTACTATAGGTTGATTTCTTTACAAAAGTTGGGATGAAGTCAGCGGTCCGTGCAAAAAGTTATCCCATCTGAGCGCGATGACAAATGATTCGAGGCGGGCGCGAAGACATCAGTGAGATGGCCGATTTGCTTCGTGATTATTCTAGGGTTTTATGCGTCGGTCGAGATACCCCCGCGGGAATAGACTTCGTAAGAAGTTATTGTTATGTTTTGTCTTGCCTTCTGTTTTGTTACGTTAAATTGTTAGTGCTTGTCGTTAAATATAATTGGTGCTATTTTAACATACATAATACAAATTAGAATGTAAATAGTAAAAAGCCAATCACATTTTTATGTGAATTTACTTAGTACAACGGCATTTTATTGCATGTTAGGCGCATTACCTTATCTATCAAATTGAAGATTGAACTGTGAACTTTGTTGCTAATTATCATTGTACATTGTCTAAACGTATGATGAGACCTTCGTATGACAAGATCGGTATTTATGTGCCTTAGTACGACATGCATAGTATTTATCTTTTACAATGTTTTCAATATTTTTTATATCTTTTACGTTTAGCTTTAATGTTCCCTTTGATATTTTTTGACGTTCAAAACGTATTGTAAAAACTTGATTTTTTGGTATATGTTATTTTTCTTTTATGATATATGTTATATATATATATTTTTGAAAAAGTTTGTGATATATATTTTACTTATGTGATATATAATTTTTTGAAAAAGCCGATTTTGCGCAAAATCGTCTTACTTTCGAAAAATTAGAGCGCGGACGCAAATTTTTCGGCTTACAGAGAAATTTAGTAGCATCACTTCTTCACGTGCAGTGGCCAATGTGTAAAGCAACCAAAGCTCCAAAAATGTAAATAGTAAAATAATCCTAAAAATGCATCTTATATATATAATTATGGTTTTTATTACTCAGAAAGTGCTACCCAGCTAGTTGTTTCCCTAGTTGTTCTTGCATCCCTAATAGTTTCGTGTGACAACCACGGAATGAATTATTCTAGAACCGTCAGGAAGTCGTAATCAGAAATTTCTAAACAAACAACAGTCTAGGCAAGTAAATCAATGTCCATATAAAGTCCAATATCGATATAAAGATAATATGAACGTTAATTCAAAAGTATGATTTCGCAATATTGACCGCCAAAATAAAGACGTCGAATATATCACAGATAAGCGTATTATCATGTGATAAATTGTAGTTTACTATGTCATAATACGAATACCTATTACATATTTTATTAACTAGTGATGTTCTATTTCGTTGTCGTAATAAATAAATTGTAATTGTAATAAATAATTTTTGGTTATATTCACTCCAATGCTTACACATTATATTTCAGATACTATTATACTACAGTTTAGTATATATAATAATACATTGAAGATGAAAATCAGTGGAATCTCTCGATTCTGATCCAGCAATAAGATTACATTGTAAGGCAGTTAATTTGTTGAAACTGGAAGTGAAAAGGTTTAAAAGTGTTTTTCAGTAGTTTTCTCAATTTATTTCAAATAAATGTCTACATCTTAATCTAACTTTGTTGTTGCCAGTTTCATCGTTATTATCATCAACAGCTATAGTATCACAGTAGTAACAGTATTATACTTCTGAATGTAGGCCTCCACTATGACGACTACCTACTGCGATCATCTTCGGTTTTTACCTGCCGTCCTGCGCTAATAATTGCTTTAGAAACGGATGTTTACTACTTACATTTGAAATGTCTGAAAACATTTTTATAAGGCTTTATGGGAAGATAGGCAACTTAATAGTAAATGATTTAAGCTCCTTTTAATCCCGGAAGAAGTCCAAAAAGTAAATTGCATTGTTTTGCATTCTCTTTCAAACAATTGCTACAAAAAATATGTCACATTTATACCTGTACATGAAACTTTTAAAGTCATTTGTTGATATCTCTATTTCATATCTGTATCCGAAAGCTCACATCCCTAGCAACGTTAATATACACTTACTTATAGATCTGCAATCTTCACATTATCACTTGGCGGTAGTTATCCAAGTAATTTTCCGTTTTGTGTTCTGAATACGCTCCATTAATCTTTTTTGGCGTAACCTTCGATAAAGTTAAATGAATAAAAATATACCCATAAAAGATATCAATTTTTCAAACACGTGATTTATTTACGCTGATCGTTTGATTAAACTTATTGATCGAAGCGACCGAAAAAAGTATGGTTTTACATAGAAAGGGAGATTGTGATTTAATGTGTGGTCAGTTTAATTTTTCATCTTTGCGTTATGAAGGTGTATATCAGTCACTTTCGGTAAAGGCTAGTCGAATATTTTTGTAACAAAAGTAGTCGACGGGCGATGGTGATCACTTACTATTTAGTAACCCGCAAGCTCGTTTGCTTGATTTGCCTTTAAAAAAATGTGAGTGAGGCCAATGTCCAGCAGTGGACTGTTGCGATTGTATTGATCGATTTCGGTTATTTTTTTTAAATTAGATAAATTGGTAATATATTAATTGTTAAATAAATTTATTTTTTACTTTCAAAACGACTTACGTTTTTGAATCACAGAAGTTCATAGTATTTGTTTTTTAGCCTTTGCCATATTCATTTAGCTTTTCTGTGTTTGGCTGTCAAAGGCCTTACAAGTCTTTGTTATTATTTTCCTTTCAGAAAAAGCTAAACACCATTATAGCAGTCCATGAAAATTGATGAAAACTTTAAAAAATACATTACGTGAATTATGTTATTACATTTGTTAGTCCTTGTATTTTACCCTTTTGGAGTATTAACTTTTCGAAAAATTGTGGTCAACTTTGTTTGAACTATATTTAATAGTACCATTTTGCATCAAATATTTTAGAAATAGTTTTAATTTGTAATCTTTTGTGTTTAGTTATTATTGAAATTATTACTCAGTTCTTAAAATATAAGAATATATGTATATAAGCCTAAACACCAATGATTATTCAGAAATATTGTCGTTGAATTCCAATCTACACAGTAAACGATAATAAAAGCTTAGTATTCCATAAAATACAAGATCAAGCGATGCAACAAAGCGATAACTTTTTACAATATTCACCTTTACTAATGCCCGTTTGTGTGTACATGCTTATTGATATATTGTTTTTCTTTACTAATTATACCACATTGAAATGAAGATGATATCCTTAGAGATGATTTCAGATGCAATTCAAATTTTTCAATTAAAAAAAAAAGTAAAACTTAAAGAAACTATATATTCTAGACTGCTTAATTTCTTTTTATACTTAATTAAAGTAATTTCTGAACGTTACTCCTAGGTTTTATGTGAAAATGTGTGAAAAAAAATGTTTCGACTTATCTCAATACTCAATATGTAAAAAGTGCGTGATCTGCCCCTAATTGTAATTTTTTTTGTCGCAAAAACTATTTTTTATTTGCAAAAAAGATGATTGTATACGCAAGTGCGTCTTGTCTCTGTCTATTTTTGTTCTCCTTAAGATTGGTTTTATTAAAAAAAATTTAGGTTTATCAAATAAAATATATAATATAAAGACAAATATGAAAGGGGGCATATTTGTCTTTAAACATGACATAGGGTGTTTGGTTTAGCTTTAAAAAATTCAACGACTCAAACGTAAGTGATGCCTTTACATATGGATTTGTATCATGTGGATTTTTAAATTAGATTCGGTAACACTTACATTTGCTTATGTTTCGAAATTCAAATATATTGCCATTCACATTTTGCATACTGCTTTGCTTTTCTTTAAATGCTTGGTTACCGAATGTAGCACGGTTTCAAGGGATCGAGATTTATGTTCCGTGGGGGATCATAGTCATTATTAGTGACGCGAAACTGGGGTAGGATTCGGTTGGTTTAACCCGCGTTAATTTAAGGCGGTATCTATTACTACTACTCAGTTACCGCAGTGTCCAATTGTGTAATTAATAATAATAAAGGGCAACATGATAGCCGTCTTTGTTCAGTACAATTTGCGTTGGATAACTTAGTTTTTAATTAAGACTGGCAGAGATGATTGGGATATTGTAATAAGCAATGTAAAGGTAGTCGTTGAAGTACATTATATTTATAACTTTGTATTATTTTAAACCAGAAATAAGGCATCAAAAGCCAAGCCCAAAACTACACATTTAGTTGCAGCTTCAGACCGGGGAGCATTGTCTCCCCGAAAAACAGCCTGGGTAATGAGGAAGTCGCCGAACACATTCTTGCACCCTTCTCTAACAGGGTGCAGAAGATTCTCGATGATGGTGCTTAAATCGGAGATTTCACTGTACGATAGTAGTTAGACTTCTGCCAAACTAGACTACTTATGTAGTACATGTTATTATTATGTAGATATTATTATCTACATAATAATATAGTTATATATAGATAATTAGAATATTTAGCAAAATCATCATTATCACCATTGTCACCCTTTTATATTTCACAATTTTTATATCACATCGGTCGCATGGTAGCCGCATCTAAGTTTTAATAATGAATTTTGATATGCCATCGACAGGTAGTCTACCGCTTATTAGGTAGCCTTTATGTAGGCCTTTATCATGGATTTAACCCTCACGTTTAGCCATGTTGTCCAGCAAATCTTTAATTGAGACCCGCTTAATAATTTCTGGGATATTTTGTAGGTATTTAAGCTACCAAAAATAACATAGGTAAATAGTTAATAGGTCATATTTAGTGATTATATTTTTATTTTCTTAGTTACATTATTTATTTTATATATTGGTCTTAGTTTAATATAAGTACAAAGTACGTTTTCTTCTCTAACAAAGCGTGCATTATGATATGCATCGTTAAATTAATAGTTATTATAATAACTCTCCAACAAAAGCAAGTTTAATGTATTTCTTGATTAATGCGGCTTTATTTCTTTACCACAGTGCTTCAAAGGGTTGCTATTGATACTATTATATTATATTAACCTTTTTATTTTGATAGCGGTGGTTGCCTTATATCTCATCATCATCATTATTCTGCGATCACTTAATCGGTGGGTCCCGGCCCCGGGCAATAGAGGGAGCTTCGGGATGTCCTTCCACTATTCATGCATCTACTCGGGGTGCAACTGCATCCCGGTCTTGTATTGCCACCTGTGGAAGTGGCAGGATTCTCACTCCTCGCCTTTTCTGCGCTTCGTGTAGCGTCGCTCTTTTTGGGCTGACTGTTACAGATCGCCGCTCCTATTGTTCAGAGTCTGAACTATATATATATATATATATATATATATATATATATATATATATATATATATATATATATATATATATATATATATATATATAATATATATATATAAAATACACGTTATATTTGGCGAGACACTCCTCACTTGTCTACTCCAATGATTGTTGTCAGCCAGCCTTTGTAGTTGGCTTACTTGAAAATCAAGTTTGATGACTTTTTGCCTTGATTTTCACTATAATATAAAATATAAATAAGTTTATTTTTACAATATATAAATTAAATTATTATCTTATGAACTTTTATCACGGAGATGCAAGCAAAACATGAGTATGAAATTCCTAAACAAAACATTCCTAAAAAAGAATGTTTAAAAAAATCATAAAACAAAACCCCATATAAACCATCATTAATGCTTTCAAATTGTGACAAGGAGTTGTTTGTTTGTATCAATGCTTTGCTTTCTGTTGTGAATTACGTAATAAGCGATGATATTCTTAATTTATGTTTTAAAATTTCCTTTAGTTTTTGCCAACCCTAATTATTGTTCACAATATCTTTAGTTAATATTCCTACGTATCTTCCTTTAGTTGATTGTGGTTTGATGTTTTGGCACCGTTTTTTAATTTTCTATCTAAACAAGCAGAGGTCAAGAGATCCTCTTAATTTAAATCTGTCTACCATTTACATTAAAAAGCTTCTCTTTAAGAAATATAACTGCAAATTTTATTTTCATTGAACAAACGGTGTATAAAAGTGATGATTTTGAGTCGTAAAAATATTACTACCAGGATAATATTGAAATTATTTGAATTCATTTGTTTGTCAATATAAACAAAATATTTTGTATCTATCGAAAATGATAGATAAAAAATATTTTCTTTATATTTATTTTCTTAAATAATTGATCACAAGTTTCTGATAGCAAGTTCGTTTTATAAAATAACGATTATTTGACAATAAATACAGCATCGTGGTAAAATAATATATGACTTCAATCAATTACACATAAGATCGCTCGGCTCAGTTGTTAGGTTACATAACTTGTAATCACAGAGTTCGGGGCTTAAATCCCAGTCGAAACTGAAATTTGTTTCAATAAGAGAAGCTGGATTTTGGATACAAAATATCATACAAACAACTTTCTGTTAGATTATGCTGAGTCTATAATCGTTTAAGATTCTTCTTCTTAGGCATTTTTACTCTTGTCTTGTCCACACCACTATGGTGTCAATGTGTCGCGACGCATGCAACAAAAAAGGTGAGGAAGCGTGCTTGACCAATGGATACACTGATTTGTCCTGAATTCAGTCCAACATATCATCAACATTCGCCTTCAGCGTCACATTTTAGATAGTGGAGCAGTAATTGATATAAATGAAAAGCATTCTTCATTTGAAAAATGTACACTTGAAAAAAGTCATGTAAAGGCATTGTGTATAATTGTAGATATGTAAAGATAAAGAATCATTCAACTGCGGCTTTCCTAGTTGCTTCATAAATTGACCCTCGATTTCGCGTCTGTAGTGAGAGCGCGTGGCATAATCTTACATGTACACACACATCTAAAAATATCGTACGATGTCGGTCAGCCAATGGAAGTACGCGATACGGTGGGCTCGTCGCCCCACCGAGCGGCTTTGGAATGTATTGCTCTTGCGCTCTTAGAATGGCACCGGTAAAAATAAACACGTTTAACAGGAGCACAGATGCAATATTATTTTTCAAGGTCATTGTCGCAACCCAATGGAGTTGATCCGCTATCATTTAAAGGATACAATTATAATGCGGAGTATCAGTTAGGTTATTTTATCCTTGAAGAAAGCGAGAACTGTATAAAATTCTCATTTTCATTTATTAACTAAATTGTCAACAATCATATTCGGATCCTCTATAAAAAAAAAGTACTCATGTATCAAAAAATCATATTATTGAATTTATTTTTTAAAGAATACAAGTAATGTTTTAATATTCCTAAAGTTTTGTAACCACTTACTTGGAAAATATCGTTCGCGTCATTAGATCATAGAAAAAACGAACACACGATAACAGAACTTAAATTCATTCCGTATTAAGCTATTGCTACTTCAATCGTTTTAATTAAGGTTCACAGATTACTACTAGTCACCATTGATACATGTCCTGCTTTTAGCATATATGAGGCGCTCCCCTCGTATCTGATGAGTTAGACGTTTTCACATTTACATAACCTGCTTTGTTAATTATAATTAACTATGACTTTATTTTAAATGTATTTATTTTTAAAATGTATACTAATTGTAATATATGAATAAGGGAAAAAAGTATGTATATAAGGATTTTTTGTGCCAGAGACTTTCGCGGGCATACGAAGAGCAACTTTGGTGAGTTGCTTTGTTTGTTTATTTATCTTTTGAAAAATGGCATGGCAAGGTCCTGCATTCCTTTTTCAGAGAAAATTTAATTACACAACTTTTATATATTGTTATAATGCCATATATCATCATTATTATTATTTATATAAAAAATTTAATGTGTTATTCAATGGACATTTAATACAACGTATTTAAAATAAAATTAATAGTGTCAATAGATTGCCGCATAATAGAACTCCGAGAGAAAAAAATTCCAATCACATGTGAATACTTCTAACCGATCGTGCGTCACGCGTGAAATAAGATCATTTCCGAGTGACAGTCACATGTACATGTTTAGTTTTAGATAACAATTACTTTATATACATACATATGAATAACATTTTAAGGACCTTGATATTTGATTAATTGTTCATATATGTACTTACTTATCATGAGACCTGTCCCTGTGAGAACAAATGATGATGAGAATAAAAACAGGAAAGTAGACAAAGTTATAGATCGTATATGTTACCCGACGATCTGTCAAATGGATGGAAATGGCTTGTCAAATCGAAACAAGTGCAGGGGAATAGAGGAGGTCTATGTCAAAGACAACCTGGTCTAATAGCTGATACATATATATTTGTCAAGATTAACAAACTAAAACTAAATATATTCAAAAATAGTACAGAAAATTCATTTTTATTTATACAGAACGCATAGAGAATAAACACACACATGTATAAATGTATATATCGACGACAGAAAACGTATTTGCTGTAAGTAGAAAATGACGTACTACTTTGGTTACGTATCTTCTAGAGCGTGCCAGCTGTGCTGATACGGTGACACGGCATCTTAAGGAGCTATTCTTTGATAAAATGAAACTCTTCCAGGTGGAATTAATTTATTAATGAATCACTGTACATTTTATGTTACTTATTTACTTTATTCATACTTTATCAATATTAATTTATTATTCAAGGAAAGGCAATATGTTATTCAAAAGACGTCAGTCGATCGAACCTTATTGTTTTTATAAAACAATTTATTTCTTTCTATTTTAAATTTTAAAATTACGTCAAATTAAGTCAAAAGAAATAATATAATAAAAAAGTTTTATTATATTCAAATAAGAAGTTTTAATACATTAGTGATACATTTATTAATGTATCACTACAGTACTGCATACATTTTGAGATAGTGATTTACACTGCATTATACATACAGGTTTAAAGAATTAGAGTGCTTGCATATTAATACTTGTGTACGAGACTGATGTATTAATTACACTAATAAAATATAGAAAGGTAATGGCAATTATCGTATTTTTATTGTAGCAATATAGTAGCAAACACTCGTAGTTGTATAAAAAATTTAAAATTAAATAAATGAGTCCAAAAATAATTAAACGTACCAGTGTTTCATACCTGGCAGCAGGCCTGCTATAATGACAAACCATTTCTTGGCAATTTATGAAAATATAATAGTATAATAAATACTCCAAAGATTTTCATTTTTTTTTCAGTCCATATACCGGTAGTTTTCTCGTGTAAAAATAATATATAGATAAAGTATAATTTAAAAGCATCAACGTTTATTCTACGAGTTATATGTTTTAAATTAAAAATTAATCTATAAAATTATGTGTCTCACCGTAAGCGCAACTGCCAATTGACGCGACGAGGTCGTTCATCGATAGTGGGCCACGGTGACATTTCCAGATTGATCACATGTATGTAATTTTATGGAAAATATTTATTATTTTTATGTAAAGTAAAATATACGTTAAAAAACATATTATGTAAAAGCCCAAGTTGTGGCTTTTAGGATATACTGCAAGTGGGTAATTTGTTAACATTAAAATGATGATAACCTATATAAATAATCTCCTACTGGGATCTTACACACAAAATAGGTGAATAATGACGTCGAGTTGTGGAAATCAGCCCCATCTACCATCTACCATACTGGCCACGGGACCTCCTCATTTCTTAAGCAGTGTACCTATAGTAATTTAGAAATAATCCCTGCAGACCATACATATTAATACCAATTTGGGAATTAGACCCTTGACGATTGATGACAAAAACAAACTGAACCAGTTGTGTCGATAAGATTTTCATGTTATAACATGATTGTTGCTATATATTTTTCGCATGTAGGATGTACATATATGTATGTCTGATCTACATATTTTTTTTATGTATGATCTTTGGCGATACAAGGGTGTAGCTTAAATGGTCTTTCCGCAAATGCGGTAATTTGAAATCATTGGTCGCAGGTTTGATTACCACATCGGCTTAAATATATGTATTGCCTACAAGTATTTACTCCTAGTCTAGGTGTCCCGCCATTCGAAAGATTTGAAGAGAAATCGTAAGATTCCATACCCAATAGTGGAACAAACATGTATGGATTGTAAAAATAAATAAAATATACAAACAGTATTATAATTTTACCTTTTTGGAATTAAATAGAAAACAAAAATGATAGAAAAATTTATTTTAACACATTATTAACTTCTTTACATTGACCTTTTGACTGAATTCACTTCTCAAGTGAAACTCTTACGTTATACAAAGAGTTTAAAAAAAGCTTCAAAGCCCTCTTCTGTTAAGAAATCCTTGAGTGCGGCAGTCAAGAGTGTTTAAACTTCAAGCTATGAACAAAATTCCAATAGCGCCTCACTAAAGTATTACATAACATTTTTGATTAGTAGTCCAATACAAATTTCAAATACATTTGAAAATGAAATATATATATTTCTGATGAAAAAGTACTTTAAGAGTTCGGTTTGAATTTGTGATTTGCTGAGTTTTATTATATGATTATGTATGTATCATTTGAATATATCTACTGTACTAACTTAACACTGAAATTTATCAATTACGAAATAATATAAATATATTATTTGACTTTAAAATATTTTTAATAATAATAATTATGGCTACTAAAAGTAAAAATCATTTGAATACATAATAGTTTTGATATTCTCAAATATATAGTCAAAAATATTACAAATTATATAGGTAAATGTAAACGAAATAATCATTTACTTAACAATTGTTAAGTTGTATATATTATATTAGTTTGGATAAAACACAAAGTGTTTTATCCAAACTAAACACACAAACACAAAGTTAGTTTATTAATGTAATCGTTCGTTAAGAAGGTCCTCATATTTTTTTTAATAAAATAAATAAATTAAATCAATATGTTACTTCTTGACCTTACAAAGCAACAAGACGGTTGTTTGTCCTTTGTAGTTGGAAACTTATAAACAAACCTGTTAACTTGTATTAGAGGAACGTTGTAGACAATGCACCATATCTTGTAACTTAAGGAGGAAAACTAACTAACGGTGAAAAATTAACTGTTTTTAACTATTAGTTTATAGTAATAGACTTTTCGTACTCTATTAAATTTTAATACCCATATCAGATCACGTAAGTTTTTTAATCTTAAAACATATTCTTATAAAGTTTTTTTCATTCTAATACTTTTTTTATAATCCAATGGTCCGCATTTGTTTTTTTTACCATAATACGCTGTTGATTATTTAATATTAAAATATATCTTTGGCAATTCATAAATCATGTCTAAACAACATTTATTTATTTGTAAAATAGGTTCAAATAAGTAACTCTCACCACTAGATCTATAAATTACCATGCTGGGCTCAAATATTTTTTATTATAGAATTATATCTCAGGCTATCATGTATATACTATATAATTTATAGTTTTATGACTATAACTTGTTCTTTGTGCTAAAATAAATAAAACAAAATAAAAGTATTAGTGACAGCTTAGTAAGATATGCCGAGCAAATATATAAGATCTTAGGAAAGCGAGCGTTTATATGTATAATTAGTAGTTTTTTTTAAATAGAGTACTATGTTTTGATGGTACTAGAATTCTTGTTAAACATTCCAAATAACCTAAAAATGCTTGTGTTACGAAAATATGGTTCACATTAACAGTCCAATAGAATAATCGAACTGACGACTTTGGAAGAATGGCATATTATTTGTCTGTAACATAAATGGGCCGGCCCGGGGAAGCACCACACTCCCGCAGAAAATCGGCGTCTGAGTGGTAGCTTAGCTACCGCGCTTTGTCCAGTGAGCGGTTGAGTTCCGGAGGCGTTCAATTAATCATCATCAATACAACCGTATGTTCCACTGCTGGTCATTGATCTTCAATTAAACTGAGCGAGCGGTGTTGGCGTAATGCCCACGCTTGGTAGGCGAGGATAGTGGATTGTTTTTTATTACTCAGGGTTAGACAATGTTGCCTTACTGACTGGATTTTGCACCCATAGTTGCCTCTTATGACTTCTACGGAAATAAATAGGGGGCCACCCTATTTATTTCCGTAGGATCTTTATAGTAAAAAAAAAGTAATGACGTCTTATTTGCTAATATTCGTGATGGAAATCTTTTGGTAACAGTAAAAATTTTTCAAAATAATTAATGGAAAACATCGAGAGAAAATTATCGTCGCTGAGAGGCAGTCAAACTTACTTTGCTAAGATTCGCGAACACAAATCGTAAATTATAATGTGTTTGCGAGGAAGTGTATAGGGATTTACAAGTTTAATTCTCATCGATAAACGGTCGACAGATTATCCTCCGATACTTCACCATGGTTACCAACGCCGACAATGTCAAACACACACTACCACTTTTCTCTATAAACACAACGCGTTTTGTCTGGACACGAGGCATCTTCAGTTGTAGTAGACTCTACGAAAGACAACCGAGACTTCACGGTTGTCTTTTGTTTCGTTTCTCGGTGAGAATTAGACTTGTAAGGGGCTTTCTCCGCAAACACATATTATTTATCCAATTTGTTTTTGCGGATGTTAGCAAAGTAAGTTTAAGACTGTCTATCTTAGTAATATGTTTCCGCAAAGGCCTGACTCCATCAATTATCTCAATTATCTTCGAAGGCAAATAATATCTTGAAATCTAGAGTTGAGCCTCGTTGCGGACCATACTTCACCTATCGTATAAAGAGAAGACACCTATGTCTAACAGTGTGACGCATATAGGCTCTATTTTCTTTAAGTAAAAGTTTACGTAATTTATGAATATAAGGCATATTCATAAATTACGAAAATTTTTACTTAAATTTGAATACTATACATTTATAATAATAATTTATTTTTAGGTGCAATCAAAGAAAATTGCAACAAAGAAGAGGATCTTTTACAAAGATGTTCCATGACTCTTCCAGTTTTAAGTTCCCCTGAAATGTCGTTCGCTCTCACCAGGGAGGAGTTGGACAAAAGTTGCATGTAAGTTATTCGAACATTAAATATCCTTTATCCTAAAGTTTTATATTCCATGTTATAGTTTTGCTTGAATGATCGTTATATTGTGCTTGTTGATTTTATTTTTTATATTAAGCAATATCGATTTATTCGGAATAAAGTCATAAAGCTTACCTACTTATTGTTAGTTCTTGATATTTTAATATCTTGTGTGTTATATGCAAGCCATTTTCCTATTTAATAACATAAATCGTGTATCGGTAAGTTTCCATAGCTAAAGTCGTAATAATCTATTTCGTTAAGAAAATAAAGAGAAATCATGGACAGTTTCGTATTTATGATTTATTAGTTCTATTCTTAAATAACTACTATTTGGTATTGCATATCTATTTATAAGCGTATATGACGTTACTTTGTTTACAATTGTGTGCCAAATGTCTTTGATCGTGTACTTCCTACTTAATCAATAATCTTTGCAAACAGCGAGGTAAATAGTTTAGCCAAGACGGTGATTTTTACAATTTATTACAGTTGTTAGCAGCAGTGGTAATTTTGATGTGTGTGCTCTAGCGAACTACAGTGTTCGAAGAAATTGTGAGCGATAATACTCGAGTAATCGAACTTTAATGTGTTATGGAACTCAAATAGAAAGTATTCATTATTCTGTTATTGTAATTGTAATAGCAGTTCTTAAACAGATATTGCGAAACAAGAAAAAAAGGGTAAATGTTTTAAACTTATTGCTTAAATCATTTTAACACTACATTCACTAGATATCAAATAAAAAACAAAAAAGTTGAAATGAGTGGGCGGTTATTTGTGTAATGTATGTTGAATGAGTCACCCAAATTATTTGAATTTGATGCAGAACTCGTGGTGTGCAATATTAAGTCTTGGTTAGTCGTTTCTACTCAGGTTTCCTGAGTATCAGGTGGTGGCTATGTACTCTAGTCCTAAGTAACGTGATACATTACACTTCCATCGTGATTATTCTCGCGTTGCATGCCTTTGCAAGCATTATGATTAACGGCTGAAAGCGGATGAAATGGCTCATGTGTATTCTACTCATCGCAATACGAACACTTTTTTTTCTTAAAATGGCATTGCAACGCATGTCGGGTAACAGCTCCACCCCATCTTAAGTGGTAAGCACTTATCGATGTAACAATTTCCATGATCTTCTATTCAAGGATACCTTATGATTTCAAAAACACCAAGATAGGTACCAGCTGGTTACTTATTAATGTTGAATAAAGATCTTTATACTTATCTATATAATCTCTAGTTCAGTGTTTGAATTTTTTTAAATAGCAAAAGACTATCCAATGCTAATTTCAAGCTTCTTTATTAATATTCATCCGTACATTGCTCGCAGTCTACTTTGGAAATACGATACTATTACAGAAATAAAAGTTGCCAAACTAAATGAAATTCAATTAATTAATGATAAACAAGGGTACTTTATACGTCGGCAAGAGTTCCAGCTTTATTAATTTTCACTTTGACGGTATCTAGAAACGGAATCAGCCCTTACATTTTCGTCTTGAACTTCGTGAAAACTCGAGTTAATAGACGTCGGCGTCAGCACCTCGCCAGGAAGTTCTAACCGATTGGTACACTGTACGCAGTTAACTTATCTTAATTTACTGCTCCTGTTTGCGGTAAATAGCAATCTAAAACTAGTCGTAGTTGTCCAACTAAGTTTACTGGATGTTTGATTGGGGTGTAAATGGCCGACGCCACAAGTTTAAATAGCTATATAAACAGACATTTTGAATGACCACGTTGATATTGATGTATTATTTATGTAAAAAAAGATCTAGCACAGGTATTAAGCCAATTAGGACGTTCACTGCGTCGCCATTTTCTAATAACTCCCAGGCAGTTTAAGATCTACGAGAACTCTAAACTGACCTTTAATTAAGTATGTGTGAGACCTAATCAATCTCCTAGAAGAATATTTTAAAAATAATGTATATCACGCTTAAAAATAAATACATTTATACATATATTTGCTGTGATCTATAGATACAATAATTCATTGCTCTATCTTTATGATGATTCCGCACGCAGTTATGCTATACAAACAAAATATAAATAAAGAACTGTCATCGTTATATTGTAAAAAAATTGAAGTTGTGATTTCCATACATAGTGAGAAAACACTATTTTAGTCTCAGCACCGGAAAACCAGTAAGAGATAGTTAAGATCACTAAAAGCAGTGAACATGTTAATCTTCATAATGCTGGTGTTAGGAGAAATGACTCTGACACTGAAATATGTTTAGTGCATATTTCAGTGCTGGAGAATTGGACGAAGGATATTGATACCTTGACATTTACCTGTTGGGCTATTATAACCTTGTTTACGCGATTCTTCCTAGATGAATTAAAACTATATTGGCGGTGGCTTGAACTTAATTTATTGAATAATAATAAGAATTCTATTTGTGTATGTATTATATTGAAATCCATATGAAGTGAATTAAATAATCAGCGACATCTATTATATTATATTATTGAACTAACAAGAATGAATTAAACAAACCTTTTTGTGAGAAAAATAACTTTAATATATAATAATATGATAAAATTAACACAAAGATTGAACATTTTCATACTTACTATATGGAAAAGTGGATAAATTATTTTTTTGTTTTCATTTAGCGAGCTTCGGGCTGGTATAAGCTGCATAGATAATTACACAGAGGTTTGCATGGAAAAAAACGAGCAAGTACTGTTTAGGAGGATATATGCGGGTATAACTGACGTGGTACAAGAACTATGCACTCGAGGACAGTACCAGGACGAGTATCTAAGGCACGCTAACTGCGTAAAAAACGTAAGATCCGAATATGAGATCTGCAGTAAGAAGTATGAAGTAACACTTACATCGTTGAGCAGTCACCAAAAAGATCAGTACAACACGGATCAGAATGACGTTGCTGATAATCAGGAACACCATTTGAGAACCGTGTGTTGGTAAGTTATATAAAATCTTGATTTTTATTTTTCTACGTTTTTATTTATGAAAATTGTGAATCCATAAAGTTTACATATGAGAGATGATTATAAATACAACTTTAATAAAAAAATATGTTCAATAAAAACCAATTTTTATAATCATACTGAATATTACAATTAATATATGCTTAATTGTTTATAATTATGTCTATTAAAAAAAGAACTTGTTATATATTTTTCCGGATTATACAAGATCCTTTTTTTTTAAAAATGTAATGCATGATGAAATATTAAAAATATGTTGGTAGAATGTGAATCAGACTCATGTATCTCATTTGACATGTCAAAAATATTTTTATAAACTTCATATAATATCATAGCCTTAGAACTTTTCTTTATAATATAGTCTATTTACCAAACAGTAAGGACCTGGAGGAGTTTCTGGTACAGTGGTTTGTATTTATATATGTACCTATATATGTGTACTAGAAAATGCAAGTATTATATTACTGATTACAACATTGATTATGGTAGTATCTCTTTAAAGACGTTAAAATTTGCAACTGTTATATATTTAATTTTTTTTATTAAACAGTTTTATTTAGTATTTTGCGACAGTTTTTTTAACAACATCTACTAAATCGAATCTCATGAAAAATTTAACGTGGTAGGTAAAATCAGTGAGGAGGTGAAAAGCGGTACTTTTTTACCATTACTAAATAAGCCGCCTAGTTTAGGCGCATTTAATAGAGTCACATATATTAAACTTTGTGAAAAAAAGAAACTAAAGATTAGAAAATAAAAATTGCTACAAAAATTAAGTTAAACGGTTTTCTTAACACACTAAAATAAAAAAGTGGGGCGCATAAGAATATATTATATATTATAATGACTGCATAATTAATTCAGATTCTTATGCGCCCCCTTTATGTTTAAATGTGTTAACAGAACTGTTTAAATTTATAAAAGTTTACCGACATAGCGCAAAGAATTATGTACTCAGACGCGCGATCTGTGCACCTTTGATCCAGAATATAACAGTTAGGTTTCGATTCTTCTTGCTCATACCTCTGAAATTATAATTTTTTAGAGTTTAAATCGATGCAAGACGAATACGCAGAAACAGGATGCGTGTAACACAAGATTGAGCTATGTGGCGCGCCTTTCGAAGTCTTAGAGTGAACTGCAGGCTTTTAATGATTAGAATTCAATAAATCTTTTAAACATTTCACAAAGTTGAATTTAGCTCTAAATCAAATAAACTTATCAAACGCAAGAAATTTATGTTTACATTTAATTATGGGCCTTGTTTCTTTGAAATGGTATAAAAATACGGAAGAACCAAAAAAAGTATTCAAAAAAATATCTCTTGAAAACTACGTTCGTTCGTGGCTTGTAGCGTACTGACCTGAGAACGTAATCACGAACGGTTCGTACGATCACACTCACAAACAAGAATATCTATGTTACGAAATTTGTCCGAGGAAAGTGGGCGAAAAACAAATATTGTACGTTTGAGTTGATGTAAATATTGTTTGTATCGTATAATTTAGCACTTCAAATGTATGAGAGTTGCTAGAATAGCAATATATTATTTTAATTAAATCGCCGCGTCTATCAAGGTAACTGTGTATATGCGATGCCCGCCTATGGGTAAAGAGGGACTCCCCGCCGCCCTTTCTTTTGGAGACCGGGGACAAGCGAATGGTCCAACACTGGGGAAGGCTAGACCTAGTTCAGAGATAATGTGAAATCTAGGATGGCTAGCAGTGATAAAAGATGTGTGTGTGTGGTCGTGGGGAATAAACCCTCATACCCAATATGATGATGTAGAAGACTCTTTCAGTCAAAGAAGCGGCAAGGTAACACAATGAGATATCATTATTAGCAGAAGTGTGAAGGGGGGAGGATCGAAGTGTAAAGAGAGTATATTTGTATCAGTTGGATGACCTAGATATTGCTGGAGAGATCAGGCGCATGCTGACCTGCATGAATTTCAAGCCAGCAATTGGCAAGCAATAGCACAGGACAGAGAAAGATCTCCTTTCGAACTTTTCCTTGAGAACTCCTTTCGGAGGTCAAGATCCACTTTGGGTCACTGAGCCAGCGGAGTCAGTAAGTAAGTAACAGAAGCTTAGTCATTTCTCTGGTTTGGATCGGGCCAGCTGGTGCGCATTTGGAGAGGCTGTACCAGTAGACTGCTGCATATTGATCCTGATAATATTCTGTTTCAGATGATTCTTGGAACATGCCTTACATTGAAAACAGCGAAAGTTACGCGTTGAAAACAAAAAAATGGGATGTAAAGCTCGAAAAGGATCGTATAAAAATATATCGTTACAGCTCATTCAGCTGGGAACATTACGATATTGTTTTGTTTTTTTTTTTGACATGTAGTTGGCGAATCGTATGATTATTATTTTATGCAATGCTCTTCCATAAAATAATAATCATATGATTTATATGACCAATCGTGTAAAATATCGTTATGGCTGTAAAATATCGCGGCGAACATTCCTATATTGTTTCTTTTTGACAAATATTGAATCTAAATCGATGATTATTATTTGATCCAATGCTCTTCCATAAAATAATAAACATATGATTTATATGAACTAAAAATTTATAAAATGTTGGAAGCCCCCCGGCTAGATGGTGCGACGATCTGCGCAGGGCGGCTGGCAGAAACTGGATGCGTGAAGCTGAAGATCGAGCTAGGTGGCGCTTCATGGGGGAGGCCTATGTCCAGCAGTGGACTGCCGCAGGCTGTTGATGATTATTTATATGATCAGCCGGCTTGCTGATAAGTACTAAGGGCATTGCCAGCTTGCACAATGCAACAAAGCAGATGCATTGCCCACCTAATTGTAAGATGTGAATAATGAATGGGAAGGGAAAAAGAATTTAATTCGATGGGAGGGAATATTATTATAGTCATATTTTAAGCTATTAATGGGAGCCTTTTGACATATGTACATACATATAATACCTGACATTACGAATAAACAGCGATGACAAACGCTCAAAGTAAACCGTGACGTTGTTACACGTAATTTATATGTTTTGAACTTGGAATCAAAGGGAATTAACAAGTTGTTTTATATTTCATGAAACGTGCCATGTATTTCGTTACCTTTAACGTGAGTTGAATGTGTTTACCTAACCCTTGGTACCTAACTTAAAAGGGAACGCTAATCGTATAACTTCATTGCTAAATGCATGTAACAAAAAACCTCGTTACTCAGGTAGAATATTTTTTAAATATAAATTGGTATAATTATAAACATATACTTGTAAACTAATATTAACAGATAAAATTTAAAAAAATGAAGGTGTTTTAAAATATAAAAACAATATTAATTGATAACATTAATTTATATTTTTTAATATAAAGATAATATTAAAAAATATAAAGGTTCTTAAAAATAAACTATACAGTACGCATTATTGGACTAGAGAAAATAATATCTACATTGTATTGCAGACTCGGAAATATATTATATTACACATATTGTAGAATCTAGGTATTTTTCTATATCTATTAGGTATTTTGTGATTTTGTAACACTGACAAATATAATAAAATACCTAGATTCACAAGGAATACTAGGGTGGAGCAGCGATTAAAAAGCATTCACTTTTTAATTTTATAGCAGTTTCAACTCATTTTCGAATATTACTACTATTTTAATAAATTTCAAAAATTTAAATCAAATTTGTTATAATTAAAACTATCCATACTATTTAAACTTCTTGCGTATAATAAATAAGATTTGCTATGTTAATGAGAACGAGATATATTAACAACTAATGTTGTTTTTTTTGCAGCTCATTCCAGGAGTATTTGATGTGTTCAGAGCGAACGGTGCAACGCTCGTGCGGCGATGAAGCTGCCCTATTCACTAGTGCATTCCTCAAGAGGATGGCTTTTAATATTATAAAGGTTGGATGCCATTATGGTCTAAGAACGATTTTTGTCTGTTTTATTTTGTGACAATGATACAAACCACTACGCACAAATAGTATTATATATTGTTCAGTTGTGTAAACATTTTATATTAAAACATATTTTTGATATTTTAGATTTTATATTAAAACATGGTTCGATAAATAGACAATATTATTATTTTTATTTTATTTATTTATTTTATTTAATAGCTTAACCAATAAAATATACCATTACATTTCTTCTTTCGTTCCCATTATTCACAATCTTATGCTTATATGGAAAGCAATGCATCTGTTTGTGTGTTTTTTCACAATATATGTATATATATTATTCTTATAGTACCTCTTCGGATAGCTGAGGGTGGCAGTCATATAATTCATATCATATACTCTATTCTCTTTATAACCATTTTCCTTAGCGACGCGGAAATATTCGGCGCGAAAATATATAATATAATTTCCTACTTTGTAAATAATACAAGCAATTGGAACGTACACCTAATAATTATTTTGTAACAGATTTTTTTTTATGATTACTAATTATTGCAGGATCCCGTGGACGCCTTAGCAGTGATGGTGAATTTACAGCTCTTTTTAGCTAAATCTCGACATAGAGATGAAGAAAATGTGTGCTAATGTAAAAATGAACTGCAGTTTAAAAAACAAAAGAAAACTATTATAATGTTATATACTGTTGTTGTCCTCCTCTATACTGGTCTAATATGTCGTTTGAAATTGGTGTCTCAATTATTTTTTTATTTGCAGAATTACTGCTTCGAGTATCGAGGACAAGAATGCGAGTTGCTTGGGAAGGCAACGCACAATGGCTCCAGCTTATTGTTAATTAGCGTTGCTATTTTAGCACAAATAGCATATTTAACGCGAATGTTAGGGCCGGACTAAAATATATAAGAACTTTATTAATAATGGAAGAGACTTTTTAACTCAGATAATTGAGGTAGAAGTGCGGGTTTCTTATTAGTGTTGCGAAAGTTAGTTGCAAGTTTAATGATTCAAAGCTTAGTGAAATATAAATTACATGTGAAGGTAAAGTTACTATCCTAGTACTTAAAAGGAAGTTAAGACTAAAGCTATTGTAGAATATAATTTAATTTCTGACATATTTGTAATCTATCATTATTATACATTTTTGATATTATTTATGTACTTTCAGATACGTGATAATGATCCATATTTTGGAATAGATATTATTATAGTTGGTGCTATGTGTCTACTATAATACCATTCCAAAATAATGTCAACTAGAAAAAAAGACATTTAAAACATGTCTTTATTTAATATGAGCATCACTAGCTGCTTCCTAGTATACGATATAGAATCTACCAAAGCCAGTTACACATTTTATGTCTAGTATTGGTTCTATATGTCATTCTCGCTAATACGAATAATAAGAACATATATATATATATATATATATATATATATATATATATATATATATATATATATATATATATATATATATATATATATATATATATAAAAGAACATAAAATATTGTACATAAAATAAAATCATACAATAATGTAATATGACATTAATATTTCAACTTCTTTAGTGTCAATGTTAAATGCATTATTTCATTGTCCGTTTATTATTTGGTACCTTATCTAGAAAAGGTAGGAGCTCAAGCGCAAATTTATTGTAACCATATGTTTATGGGTGGTATACCTGATTGATGTTTCGAATACGATTTGCATGTATGGCACTTGAAAATTAATTGGATAATATTGTCCTAAGCTTCGAAAATGAAACTATTTAATTATAGTACCGCTCACATATAAGTACATGATTGTTGTGAAAAAATCAAGCAAATTAAGTTAATAAATGAAACAAACAAATAATGAAAATGTAGAAGTATTAAGTAAAAAAATAAAATTCATATCAACTCTTTTGAAAAGACAATGGAAAAATGTTGAAGTCAATGTTATGAATTGAGAAAAATGTATTGATATGCTATGTATTGAGGTTCTAAAAACGTGGGCGCTCAAAACAAACTTGGCGGCGTACTGTGACGATCGAAGCACTGAAGATGAGCCTATCCTGGAGCAAAGTGAAGCGTATGGCCGCCGACAGATCGAGATCGAAAAGCGTCTGTCCTATGCCCCACAGGAGAGATTAGGACTCAGAGACAAAGAGATTGAGGTTCTTTATTGGAGTGCATGAGTTATTATTAACATGTGTTAAAAGAAAAAAATAATTGGTAATTTGCATTGAGAATAAGCAGCAAGAATAATTTTCTTGTTGTGGCAATATTTTTATTTTACTTAACACTCGCTAGTGGTAACCATTATATTAGAACAGATTCATTTCACCTTTTGCTCACATCAAAATACCCATCCATTCACTCAGATTTGACCAGATATGTAGGATGACCACGTATCTTGGACGGTGAGTAAATAAACCAGTCTCTTGCGAACACGGATTGTTGATAGTCTAGCGGCTTAGATGCAGTCTTTCATTCACAACACACTGTCTTAACAACATTACTTTTCACATAGACAATTTCTGTAGTAGTTCTCAACGTAGTATCCGTATTATTAAGAAAAATGTGTCAAAGACATAACAGATATGTTATTAATAAAGTATATTATATGATGAAAATCCGAAAATTTTGATTTCCAAAAATAGCTGGCAGGTTTCAGAATCCAAAAATTCTGAAAACTGCCAGCTATTTAATTCCGTAATATATTTTCAATAGCTTCCTAAGTAATTCAATTTAGTTCATAAGAAGTTTATTATAATCAATATATCACTATAAAATGTCCATATCATCTTCATATTTCTGCCACTTGCGAGTTGTGCTTTATTAAGTTAAGCTCAGAACACTCTGTGATAATTTTTAGTAGCTTTGAATCATTTATAATGTAAGTCACTACGTATGATTTATTTATTACAACATAATTGGAAAGACAGGCTTGTAACAGTAGGGATATAAGTAGAATCATTTTTATAAAAAATATTCTTTTGAATATAAAATTGACATTGTAAGAAATTGTGAGTTATTTGTTATTAAAAATTCGTTAAGCATCAACCTTTGATTTTATAATTTAGGAAGTCAATATAAGCGTGAAAGTTAATAAGAAGATTTAGTAGTTAATATTAATTTATTGTAATAAAAGAATAGTTCAAATAATTTTAATTACGATGAAATATTGAAATATGTACGGAATTATATTGAAATTAAAATGTTCTTTTTATAATTATAATTAATTCTCAAGTTAAGTAGTACTTTTACTAACAGTGACATTAGAATAAACACAAAGTAGGAGTTTCATTAATAGGCCACGGTAGTTTGGTATTTCTTGCCGCCGTCTTGCTTTTAACTGTCAGGCTATGTGTACATTTGCGTATTTTCTTGTATACCCTTACGGTATACCTATATGAGATTTATCGAATAAAATTAAAAAAAAAATGCTTTGCACTCATAGCCTCATAAACGTTTCTGGTCATTAATTTTACATTACATGGGAATTAATTCCTATTTATGTTATTCAATATTAAATAGATGTTTAAAAAATTATTCGTATAATTATTTAGATCAAATACTGGGTATTATTAAGAAATTTTAGATTTAATCGTTTGTTTAATATTATATGTTTTTATTTCTGCAAATTATTATATTTAATAATATTTAGTTTCATAGTAAATTATAATGCAATAGTCTCGGAGATATTTGTAAAGATTATTTTATTATAAGCAAATCTTAATAAAAAAAAATCTTAACCAATATTTTTGTTCTGAGATTATTATATGAAATTTGCTTTTAAAATAAAATATGTTAAATATTTTATTTAGTCATTTATATATATGTAAAAAGATAAATAATTGTTTATATTTTACTTCGATACTTTTAAAATAAAACACTACAAATAGGTGAATTATAATATAATATGGTCTAACTTTTATTGTGTTCGAGATTTTAAGTTCTTTGTATTGTTAAGCGTTTTTAATAAACGTCAAATATTATTTTCAAAATATTAAAACTTGTGAGGAAATATAAGCTGTAGAGCACTATAAAATGCATATAGGGTATTAGGACATGAATTAGAGTCAGGTCGATTTCGCACATAACTGTTTGAGGTGCGTATTTATGTCAATATTATTTTTCCAATTTCCAAGGAGAGTAAAAATGAAATTATTACTCTCATTAGGATAAACATACCAATCTAATTTTTTTATTATATTGTCATGTTATGGATATGTATTATATAATGGATTCAACGCAAAATATTCAATATTTAACGCAAAATTAAAATATTGCCGTACGACATAGCGGCTAGTTTTTAAATCGCTTTATTGTAAATCTAATAACATATCAATGTGTATGTAGTCGTATATTTATTAATTTCTAGAATCGATATAATATATAATGTAAATATATACATGTAATATAAATACAATTGTAGCAAAATCGTATCCATTAGACTTAAATATAAAAATTGTGTTAAAAAAAATAAATTAAAATTTACATTTAAACCTCATCTGTTTTGTTATTTTAGTAAGAAAAAAATATAGCAGATGAACAATTCCGAACACTTGGCGTTACATTTGCAACATTTTTACAGGCAAAACAAAGAAGTTTTGCCTGTAACCATCCCATTAAGGAACCTGCCAACGTTTGGAGACTTCTTAGCAACCAATCCCTGGTCAGTTTTGCTTATTTGTTAGAATACTTGTGACAGACATGTCCTTTTAACCAAAATTAGAGTGTAGTGTGACATATGAGTATCGTGGGCCTAATCAGAATTTGTAATCAGAATATTATAAGTAAATTTTACAAGACATAAACTGATATTCTATTATAGTTTGATTTTTTTTATAAAAACCGTTTTATGTACATATATAAGAGGTTAATTAGGTTATGAAAAAGACCGTTACTCACACTTTCATCCATGATTGCTTATAATCGCATCGTGAGACTGGCGACACGAGACCCAAATAGCTCATGACCACGACCACTGCCAAGAATGATCGATTATGAAGAATATATACGAGGTATTTCTTTTTAAGGTTTTAAAGAATCTAAAGGATTAAAGAAAGAGATTTAGAGAAAGAATTAAAGGATACGCTTTAATATCTGTTAAATCGCATTAAAAGTGAGAAAAAATGTTTTTTTGTAGTTACGGATTCTCATAATTAGGCGGACGGTATGAATGCATTCTACAGCCGGAATAACGACACGTTATACGTATAGAAAATATCCCGTGTCTTTTGTGTTTATACAGGTGTATGTTGTTTAAATATTCATGCTGCGTAATTGACGCTTTATGTATCAATCATAAATGAGCACTTCATCATGTCTCTCACGTACATGATACATCAAACGCGTAGTATTCAATTGCTTTCACACAAATATACTCTATTAACGGCAATGAAACAATCAGCTTCGGGCAAGTCAGCGTTGATTAAAATAATGCACAAGCGCAATTTGCAGATAAATAGATATAATACTGTCATTGAAACTATATATTGCTGGTTGTATATGGTTCGTTTTAACGTTTTCAAACATATTTAATATAATTTTATGAATCAAAGTTGGCTTAAGCGTTATTTTTTTCAAGTACTGTAACGTTTGCTGGATCTATAGCGAAGCGCCTTCCAAAGCACGCCACTTAACTTGATATTCGGCTTTACCCATCCAGTTTTTGTCTGCCTCGCTGCATAGATTTTTTTCATTTAGCCAGAGAGTGTCCCACACTACGTTTGCCAAAACGCAGTCTCTACTCTAGCAATCGTTTACCTCAGTAGTCAGTTCTCCGATAAAAAAAAAACAGCAGAATAACCAGCCCATTACTATGTAGACCTATACATAAGAGCTATATCGGTAGCTTTGGTTGTTTTCGAATCATCATCAATAAAATAATAATATTTCACTGTTGCCTTCCTTCACAAATGGGGACGGAGATCACAGATTATTTATCCAAATAAACGCATAAAAGTCTCGTATGAGATTCACGGGGTAAAACTCACGGGACAAAACGGTGGTCCAATTTTTGTTTGGGAACTACCCAGCAAAAGAAGACTAAATGCTAGCTCGTTTACCAGCTTACCCACAAGAACTTTATAAGGAAAGTGGTTCAAATGCTATAATACCAGTTGGAAGCGAATCGACTGTAAGAGCAATCCTTAATGCTATTATTGTTTTAAAGTTTATTTTATAAGAATTTAATATAGGTAGTGTTCTATTCTTCTCAGTTCTTGTAATTACAGAGTTAATGTGTACAACGAGAGCTTCATAAGAGTCATGACTGTGTTCAAGACGTTTGCGTTATACAATTGTGGGGAAGCAAGCGTTCACTTTACTGAGAAGACGTCATATTTGTCTAGAAAACAATAACTGCATTTCTTCCCAAAGTATTACAGTTAATATTTTGTATTCAACTTTGTATATTGCTAAAATTAAACGTATACTCTATTGTTTAATAGTAAAGGCCACGTATGGTAGAAAGGTAAAAAGATATAATTCTTCTTTTTAAGAAATAATATCTATTGATTCACCTCTACGGAGTTGTAATAATTAAACCTCGTTGTTTCATATAAACAAAATCTATAATTTTTTATTCTTTGTCAGAAGGGAGAATTAACCTAAAATTTACAAACGCCAATCAGGCGCTACCACACACAGAGCAATGTTGCCAACGTACACCGTCAGGCGCCGCAACAATATCACAACCTGGTAAAAAACATTTATTTTTATTTTTGTTGCTCCAGTGAAAATTTACGATACATGAAATAATTTAAAAAAAAAGAAATAAAATTATGTTTATCAGAGACGCGGCAATCTCAAGACAAAATTCAAGACTACATCACTTTCTAAGATACTTTCATTAGGGCACTTCATTGAGAAAGTGTTCAAAAGTCTAGAACGCATCCTAACTAGTTTGTTTAGATAGTAGAGGACTACAACCGACACCGTACGGATGTTGATACAGGAAGTCTGGCGTCAAATAATGTACATCAGGACGTTTTATGCTACCATTACGGGGCGTCATGTACAACATAAGGGAGTGAATAACTAGACACGCTTTTAATATGTTATAAATTCAACAAACTAAGGGTTGAGCCTTAGTGAACAAGTCATTATTGTTATCGTTCGGTCCACTGGCCTCCTACTCGTGAGTTCTACCAATGAATTTGCTAAGACCTTAGGGTCAACAACGTCAATCCAACAAAAAGATAAATAAAATATTTATCAGCTGTACCGCGTTTGTAGTGAATTTAATTCATTAAATGAACTTGCTTTATATTTCGAATTCATGCAGCTTTAAATTTGAATACCCTATTCGAACGCGCGTCAAATTTGCATACGAAAACCAAATTTTATGTGTGTATTAAGAGCGTGTATTATCAAAAATGTTTATACTTTTCAGATTTTTTATTTTGTTGTGCATGTATTCTCCGCCGACTCTCATCTATTTCCAATATTTCATATAAATCTATGTAACGAAATTTAAAGACACGTTTAATCTTAGCGCATGTATGACTACATAATAGATAAGACTGATGAACGAATGTTGGTAATGGAAATAAAGATATTATAAAGCTGAGTTGTTTACGGCAAAATAGAGAACTTATAGAAGGTTATCAATGCAATATCTATACATTTTTTATAAAAAGAATCACACTCTTGTTTGTAATGTACCCCATTTATTATCCAAAGGAATGAATTTTTCATTACGATTTTAGAAAAATTGTGATGCAAAAATGCGTTATAAAGGAGGAGTGTTGCTGTAATCTCGACGCTTGATAGGCGAATTGTGGATTGCAGATTAGTTTTTATTATTTAGGTAGACATTGTTTCCTGTTCACTGGTAGTTGTTCCCACAATCACTTCCTGCGACACGCACAGAAAGATTTTTTTCACAGCCCATATATGTACGAGTATGTTCCACTGCTAAGCACGGACCTCTCCTTTTTTGGGGGAACGGATGTTAACCCAACACGCTTCTCCAATGCGGATTGGCGGGGTTACCAGAATCGGAATCTGTAGGCCACAAATATATTTATTCCGATACGGGGATCTAAGCGGCGACCATTGACTTCGTGGGCGGGAGGCCTCGCCACTAAGTCGCCGATTGGTCGTCAGAAAGTATTTTGTGCCGAGAAAATCTCAATTTAATTTTTATCCTAAAAAAGGCGGTTTATTAGTCATGTGCATCTATTTTTTATTACATGTCAAAGTGAAAAAAGGAGTGGAAATTATAATTATATCCGCATGTTGTGAGTATCTCTGCACCAGGGATCATATGAGTATGATACGCAGGCTTCACTTGCGACCGAAGTAAGACGAAGCTAAGTTCGTGTAGTGTGCTGCATTATTTAATTGTAATTAAGCGCAGGCTAAACCTTTTCGGTGTAATCTGCACTTAAAGCGTTATAATATAATAATAAAAGTTTATTTAGTTTTCTATTTTATTTTAGGAATTAGTGTCAAACATTACAAATTGCCGTTAAGGTAAGTTGAACTTGCATGTAGCAATATTATCTTTTTCTTAGAATTACTTTCTGTTGCTCTATAATATTAAAAGGTTGAATACAATGCCCATGTGACTGCAAACTGTCTCTTAGATAGTATTGATTGCGAAATCCTTTTAGTAGTGCTACCACATATTTTACCACCCATAAATGTACATAACATATTTTTGTAACAATAGACACAAATGTTAATAAGGATATGTAATATTTTTGATTTACGTAAATAAATACCTTTATTGAAAAAAAGAATGAAATAGAAGGTTGCTCAGTCTCTTTAGTGATAATATTAAAAATGACAAAAGCTGCAAGAGAACTAAACTCACTTGTAGCTTTTTAACACAAACTGTAGTGCCAATGAGCTAGTAACGTTTGCCGGAGAAGGGATACATTTACCTAATAGACGAGTTCTATTGACTTTCGTTCTTAATTGTTGAGTTTGCGTATTGTTGAGAATTATATGATTAAAATAACCGGGCGTTACTTTACGGAAAGATGAAAAATTTACGTGGCAAAGATCTGTGAAAATAAATCATATTATAGAAAAACTACATGTATAAAATTCTTAGCGATTTTTTCGTATTAGTATGTCTACTATTTACGTAGGTACGAGCATGCTCATTAACCTACTGAGAATTTCCGACTGAACACAAGTATAACTTTTTAAAATATATACTTAATTATAATTGAATGTACATTGCCAGAAAAAAGTAGTGGTGGAGCCACGCTGCAGACGAATACTTTGTCAAGAATGGCGTTTTATTTGTCTGTAACATGAATGAGCCGGTTCACCCGGGGAAGTACCGCACTCCCGCAGAAAACTGGCGTCTGAGTGGTAGCTTAGCTACCGCGCCTCATCCGGTGAGCGGTTGAGTTCCGGAGACCCAACCCATCTCCTCCCTCCTCCCTCTCATAATGACACTTTCGTTAAAGGCCGGCAATGCTTCTGCACTGCCTATGGCACGGTGGATGTTTATGGTCGGCGTTGATTGTTTTCCATCAGGTGACACGCCTGCTCGTTTGCCTTCCTACCCCATAAAAAAATAAACATACACATACACACACACACACGAAGTATAAATTAGAAATAATGGGTGGAAGGCTAGAGACCTACGTGCTGTAACTTGCGGTGTTGTAATAAATGATTACGATTATCATTACCACTTCCATAAAAGAAAATATATTCTTATACACAAGTGGCAACCAAAAACTAGTAAATATTTTATATAATAATTTTCTAAAATGATTTGCTTCCAAATCATTTTCTATAATGAATATTGTGTACAACAAGAGCTTTCAATAGTGGGTGTCGAGTGGCGAACGCTGTAAGCTATTTGCTTTTTACGCTCAAGTGGGGAAAAGATAAGATATTCCTAGCTCTTTATTGTCCGTTTCCATTTAGGAGATAATTAATATTGAACTTATGCAATCAGGAATTTATGAATACAGCTGTAGCATTGCACTGCTGGATATTGGCGTCCCTCAAAATTGTGTTGCTATAATCCCTGCGCGTGTGAAATCATCTACTGGTATTTGTTCTCATTTGTTGTCTTTGTAGTTGCCTCGACCTGCCACCTAGGCGACAAAATGGATGCCCTATTTTATACCGGCAATCTTATTCTGTAGCAATATTCTATGCAAGAAATCTATGATATCTATGACTTTAAAAAAGTTTTTCGTATTTCTAATGTAAATATTTTTACTGTGATTTTACTGCAAATTGGCACGATACACACCTATATTAAAAATTAAAAATATATTAAAATTCTACTTACAATGAATGTGATATTCACATTTGCATAGTTAAAACTCACAGTAAGCTCGTAAATATCCATTTTTCAGTTGATGAATGTTAAATTCATGGATATGTGCTCTGGAGCGAAAATGTTCACGGTACCAGGTAAGCTTAACGCTAAAGATGTGTAATAATAAATTTAGAAGAAAAAATAAAACAGAACACAAAAAAGTATGTAGTATTCTGCATGAATAAAATAAATGGTAAATAAATTTATATTACACTTATTTAGAGTTCATCGATATTCATATTTAAACACAATACATCAAATAAATAGTGCTAAACGGTCATAGATATATGTAAATCTAAAAAAATTACAAAAATCTGTATTAAATACCTAATAGGTAATATCAGGTATTTAATATAGGTTACTTTAAATTTGTAATGATAGGAAATAGCGTTTATTTGAGTAATGAAAACCGATCTCAGATCCCCAAACCGCCTGCGAAACGTGGGGATTACAACAACAAAACCTGATTTTTAAGGGAGTTTATTTACCAGTAATGGATTTTTACAGCTAAGCAGCAAATATCCTACACACACTTATACGTATGTACCTACAAATGTATACTTCTTGGGAACGGGATCTTCCGATTCCTTACCAATAACCTTTCGCTTGTCCAAGGTAAAGAGGCAGGAAATCCACGTATATGTATTTTGCCTTATGCGATAAACGAATCCGCACCCATTAACTTCGAAAGCTCAGCTTAACTTCGCCAGTAAGCTATTAAAGTGATAATTGATTGATATGAAATTTAAATACTAAAATTACATGTTGAAATAATTATTATAATAGTAGTAGTTTGTTGTATATTCTCTTTCTTAATGTTTTTCTCTTATAGTCTTACTTAAGCAGGCCTATTTTGTATAAAGATATGTTGTACATTCGTGTAAGCAACTCCAGAGAAAATTATGATCTTGTGCGGAGGGCTTAAAATATACATAACTTTATAGCTGTGCAAATAGCAGTAGCGCGTCTTCTCATCCTCTGTGTACCCATACTATATTCAAATTGTATTTTCAAGTGGGGTTAAAACTGGCAAGCAAGTTTAACGCTTTTAAGCTAAGTTTCTACTTAGTTTTCCATGAAAGCTTAGTACTTCTTAAAATAATAAAATATTACAACAAAATATTCGTTATCTAGTTTTATCAATTCAGGCTTATAAACAATATATAGAGTTTGAAAATCTCTTCTCTACTATTCGTTTCGGCACTTTATTAAAATACGCGAATGGCTCCTAAGTACTTCAATGGTGGGGCAGATACGATGTTTCTCCACACCATTATGTCGGATGTCACGCGCTTTTGCTTCAAGAGAGGCTAATGTATAATATACTTCTTTGCAGAAAAAAAACGGGCTGTTTTGATTTTTCTACGTATTGATAATAATTTTACCGCAATAAAGTTCTTTACATGGTGGTGGTACAATAAATTATTTTTAGTATTATTACATAGTTTTTTTTTATATAAAGAAAAGTGCATTATTTAAAGTAAATTAATGTTTTTAATATAATTAATTGAATGCTGTATACATAATAGATACATAAAGAAAACAAATTTCCATTGATACATTTGAGTAAACGATATTTTTTGTTATATAAAATAAATAAATATAATGCATTATTATAGGCATTTAACTTATTCCTGGTAAAGGACAATGATTTTGATATATCGCACTATTTCGATACGATACTATTAGAGTCAAGATTTCATTGAATGACTGAATTCTTTGGCATCGCAGAGGGATATCTCATCTCTCAGCATCTTTTATCGCTTTTATTATATGGGACTGCTGCTTATAATTCCTGCCAGTGACTTTTACTACCGCACAATGCGCCAAAGAGAGAAGTTTTACCCCGATCATCTAATTGAGTGGCGATCCATTACGGTGTATTAAAGTTTACGCTTCACGCAACTACTCTGTGAACCGATATTACATTGGAAGTTTACAAAACAAGCCTACTCATATTTGTAAGGTCGTTAAATGCATTCTCTATTGTCTATGGTGATGTAGATATCTATGGGATGCGTTGATAGCTTTCCATCAGGTGATCAGGCTATACGGTTGCTCGTTTGCCTCCTTATCCCATAAAATATACTTTATATTAGTTTTCTAACAGCGTGGACCTAAATGTGCAAGAATGTTGCCAGGTATTTAACTTAAATAGACATCTTCCATGTAAATTTGTTTTGCGAAGTTGTAAAGAAACTACATTTTGGATGTTTGGCAGCAATTTACCACGGCGAATATTTGCGTTTTCTATATTTTTATGAGCTTCACGCAATTTTAAGTTATACTAATAATTATAACTCTGTAATCTTTGTTTTGTATAGTTTGTGTTACTCGCAGAAATAAAGTAAAATTATACAATATTTATTTAATTTTACATAAGCTTATGTTTGTTAGTTATGTTATATTTGTTGTTATGAAATAGATAATTTTGACAAACTAGCCTTCATTTTATAGAGTAATAATGTAATTTAATTATAATTTAGAAAATATGTATTTGTAAATTGATTAACTTAAAAGGGCATATGATAATTTCAATACAAAATTGCTTTAACAACTTTCAGACGTCCAAGAAACATTTTTTTAATATGTACAACTATGTGTTATCGATCAGTAAAGAACAAAAAAACAAACAGAATTTTTCGATTTTTTTTAATATATAAATGCGATCACCCACAACTTCTATAGGCACCATTTATGAGAAAAGCGTAATTACTAAGCCATCATTAGTACATGCTATTATATTATGTCTCCCCAGAGAGAAAGAGCAGCCTTTTGTTAGTCTCAACTAATTCACATTTGGAGCGTCTTTGTAAACCAACAACAAAACAAAACAATTATAAATGAATACAAGGGAAATATATTTTGTTAATTTATAAGGTGACATATGTATTTATTTTCCTTATTATGATTTTGTTAAATACATAAATGTACCAAAAATATTTCAAATTGTACAGTTCATATTAATATTAGATTTAGTGTGTATCATAGTCTAATTTGTCAAAATATAGTTTTTATATTTTGCCAAACTAGACTACACACTAAATATAAATTAATATATCTAGTTTGTCAAAATTATCTAGTTTAGAATCAGATTTAGATCAATTTCAGATTAGTAAGTTTCCCTTTACCTACTTATGTTAAGTAACAAATATAAACTTATGTGAAATTAAATAAATATAGTATAATTTCACTTTGTTTCTGCGAGTAACTTAAACTGTACAAAACAAAGTATTCCTGAATTATAATTGAACTAGTATAATCTTAAAATAAGTATAACCTTAAGTGATCGTAATTATTTATTTCCAATCTAATTTTAGCGAGACGAGGGAATATTTACTTATTTGTGGTAACTGAAACATATATTAAATTCATTAATTAATCTGTCACGTGCATATAGGTGTCGAGTTTAGTACAATTTAAGTTATTGTTAGTAACTCATGAAAAAGTCTGAAGGAAGCATATTAAAATTATTTTTCTATGTATTTTCGTTTTATGTTTTACCTTTTTTAACAAAAATTGTGAATGACTCTTTTTTCTAACAATATTGTTTGTATATCCCTAACTTGAAGATGTTCCAGATCGGATAAAGTGCAGTAGATTGGTATGCTTTGTATTCCATCAGGGGACACGCCTGCTCGTTTGCCTTCGTATCCCATAAACTAAATGCTGGATTTGCAATTCAAAAGTAATAAGACCTATTTTGATTATAATAATGCATACGTACATAATAAAATAACGCATATGTAAATGTTTATTGCTACATTGTTTGTAAGTCAAATAATTGTAAAAAAAATTTTTTTTTCATTTATTTGAGATTCCTCTCTTTTTTATCTCTCTCACGTGAAAAAACGTATGGTTATTACCTTTTTTTTGTGCATTTTCTACTATTATTTTTCTTGTTTCGTTCACTTTAAAAATATACGTATTTATTAGAAGTAAAGTTACTTTAAGCTCATTTGGTATATCTAGTGTTATGTTTCGTATGTTTTATTTTAAAGGACGTCAGAGTAGTTTACGTGGATGCTTATTCATTTACATTTCGTGTATTATACGCAAATAGTAGAAGGGTTGCTTAAGTGTTGGTGAGACGTCCGCATCAGCACCTTACCAGTTGTTTCAGCAAAGTGGAGAGCCGTTCGCAGTTAATCCATCTTAATTTACTGCTATTGTTTGCGGTAACAACTTGGAACTAGTTTTCCAACTCTCAAAGTTGATTGCGTACGAAGAGCTTGATTAGAGCGTTGAGTAGCCTTTGAGGTTAAGTAGTAATAACTAATATTTAATATGGAATGTTCATCCCATTTCTACTATTTTACTTTTATTTCGTTTTCAATAGATACCTATACATTGATAGAGTTCAAACTTTTCGTAAAAATGTTAAAATGTAAAATGTATGGACTAAAAAAAAATGTCTGAAATAGATATTATTATTATTATTTATTATTATTGTGTATTATTATATATTTAAACGTGTCTTAATATTTATGATCTGATATAAAACCATTTTTATTTTCAATATATCCTAAGACGTCAAATCATTATGGAAACAAATTTTAACCCCTTCCGCTATAATGACGAGTTAGACTCGTCGTGAATTTTTAATGTCTATCTGCCCAGTGACGAGCTGTACTCGTCATCAAAATAAAAATATACATAGAATATTTAAATATGCGTGACGTGCTTAAATATGTTTAAACATGTTTAAAAACACACAATATTTGTTAATACGTACTCTTCGATAACGGTATAGCTAGATATTTCTCTCTTTTTAAGGCATCAATTTGCTTCTTTATTACACTTTAGCGTCACTGCAGCGGTGAAGGTGTCGCCTTCGGAGTCAATAATTGTGGATTTTCGCATCGAGATTAATATACCTATCTATATACAAGATTAATATACATATGCATGAAGAGACGTCAATACGAGAAGAATGGTGACGGAGAATAAAGCAAGTCACCGCCAGAAGTGATGACCACTACCACTCTGACAAGAGTGTAAACGCCTGAAGACTTCCTTCAAAGAAGTTAGTGCTGGTAACCTATTGGTTTTCATAGTTTTATTAACTTTATCGGCACGTAAAATCGCAGATTCCATCGGCTCGATGCCGTGACGGAGGTACATATCTGTGTGTGTTTTTAATTGTGTCATGATGCTACCTTAAACAAGTAGGGGTGGATTGAAGCTAAGCTACGATGTATAGTCTATATAAACGCGATTAAGTCGAGAGAAGTGAGAAGGAGAAGAATAGCGTACAACTATTTATTCCAAGTTTGGGTGCGCCACCAATTTGTCTTGGACATGCGTGGTGGGCTAATGTACAATGCATACCGACAAAAATGAGGGAACGTATGTATATAGGCTGAGAAAAAAAAAACAGTGAGTTACGGTATTTTTTACATCTTGTAGTGTTATTTAGTACGTGAAAATCGACGTAGGTATTATGTGCTTAACGATAATTAAAACAGGAGTAAGGACCTCGGCAATTCTTATTAGCCACGGACACCAAATTTTTCTATAATTTTGTACCAATTTGATGACATTTTTTACCTTTTCTTGGATACGAGAAATTGTTTTCGAAAATATAACGGGTTTTTGAATAAAATTTAGAACAATAATAAAAAAATGATTATGTATTGATGCCAATGAACACTATTATAAGTCTTGGTTAGCACTCTAATTAAGCAAATAGTGCTTGTGTTAGGAAAAGTTTTAGGGCCTTAATGTATTAACAGGCGCACTAAGGGTATTAGATCGAAAGTAAGATTCCCCAAACATTAGGTTCTTAATGTTACTTATACTATTTTTCAATGACTGCTGGCGTGAATTCAAAGAGACTGTTTAGAAACTGCTAAGAGAACTTGCATATTTTTTCGTATTATATTTAAATAAAAGTATGTTTTGCATGTGTGTCCGTTTTTACTTATTATGTATATTAATATAATATATATATTAAATAATAATATATATATTAATATATATATATATATATATATATATATATATATATATATATATATATATATATATTAATGTAAATCCAGTGACGCATGTTGTGGCATCTTTAAAAGATGAACATTTATTTTTACATTCATTATAATGTATTTTTTTAGATAATTTCCAATATATAAGTTATTAGTGTCCTTAAATAAATTAAAATATATATTTTAAAACATTCGACCAATTTAGAAATTTTATTCTAAGGTATTTTTTAATATCCAAAAACATATGAATTTAAAAATAAGTGGCCACGAGTATATGCTATTCAATAGTGTTAATAATGTGTTATTTTTACTAAATATAATACATACATACATACATACGCATAGTTAAGCATGTCTCCCGTAGGGGTAAGCAGAGAGCACAGATCTCCATTTGATACGATCTCGGCATACTTTCCTTGCATCCTCCACACTCATCACTCTTCTCATGCAAGCCCGCCGGTTAAGGGTACTGTTGATTTGGCCTTTCTTAAACACTACGGCAATTTGGTCAATGTATGTTTTCCTTGGTTTTTCTCTACCGACCCTTCCATATACACTAAATATAACCTAGTTTTCAATATGAATAATCGTGTTTACGCCATTTATATGTTAAAAAAAATTTTTAGTATAAATGTTTCAACCGTCTTCGGTATAAGAATGAGACGATGAGAAACTTTATGTTTGCCGTAGTCATAGAGGAAAACTTTAAATTATTTCAGCTTGTAATATTTCATATAACTTAAGTTGTATATATGCAAATGCAGCCTTATCTTCTAGGTGTTGTAATATAGGTTCATATTCGACGGAGTCTAGACTTTGGCACACTTTCAGCCATTCTTAATGCATGTGAGGTTTCATTTATGAAATATTGGTTTAATGCTGACATATATTGATCAAAGTACCAGTAAAGTAGTCACCTTTATTTTCTGTTCAATTTTAAAATTGACTTCAACATTATTTTTAGTAAATACTGTTATAGGATACATCGATTGCAATTATTATATTGAATGTCTTCTCTTGTTCGCTTGAACATAATTTCGATTCAAGACGTGGATTTATTTTATTATTATAGTTGTTATATTGTTTTAGTACTTAAATATTAAATTTAATAACTACATTTTTTTTTGCACGATATTAGGTTAACTTTCATCATCTTCATGTCGACCATTTTGTTGAATGGCGATCCAATAGGTGTGTTTATTCCTAAAACTTTTTTTCACTTACCACCACTCTGTAGAATCATTTACCTTCTTAGCGGTATTTTCAAACCGATGAGAAATGGAAACCGAAAACTAAGTCTACACATTTCTCAAAGGCCGACAGCGCTTCTGAAATGCTTCTGGTATTGCAGATGTCGTTGGTGACGTTGTTTGCTTTCTTTGTATAGTTACAATCATTATAATAAATATTGTCCTCTCCATTTGCTTTTTAAGAGTGTAAACGTCTTCTAAGAAATGAAAAATAATTTGATTTGAATATAAGTTATAAATATATTATTATTTGTAACAATTTCGTTGACAACTTTTTTACTCTGACTCTTATTTGTAATGTATTAACTCTATAATATACATTTAAATTTTTGATGTAATATTGAAATATGTATGTTTGAAAAATTAATTTTATCTACATTCAATATGAATGAATATTTTCTGTATATGGTTCCCGGTTTCCTGTAAAATAGGGCCATCCTGTTACTTTCCATGGACGTGCTCCATACATGTCGTACGAGGTAGCTATGGAAAATAATACCGGTAACTGGATAGCAACGCAGTGGTAGACCTGATAATAAAAACTAAATTTCGATTCCTAATTCACTTGCCAAGCGTGAAAATAAAACTCCAATATTTTAAAAACTTTGTTTTATTTTCATTCATTAAAATTGTGTCACCTATATTAGTTTATATCTTTGATTTTATTTCAAATGCAATAATGTATTACTACTAGTGTTTTTAAAAATTAAAAATAAGATATTAAATTAACATTCCCCTATTCTAATTTGGAGGGAGGTCAATGACTAGTCCAGTATGGCGGCTGTATTGATTGATGATGATAAAAATATTTTTGTTTTATTTTTTTTTTATAATAGACTGTTTGTACTGTATAGTTACAGGCAGATAATAGTTACTTCAGCTACCTATTTGTTAAGGAACTTGATTAATCGATTTTGCTAATACATTTAATTTATCTTGAGGGATTATGTGGTTTGGGTAAACAGCTAAGCAATTTCACTAATAGGCTTACTACTACTATCTGCGTACCCTCAATATATTGTTGTTCGTGTTCTTTCAAAATGAATTGATTTTATGCTTAAATGCATGATGTGTTCTTATCTCTTTGTTAACAATATTAGCAAACTTAATATTCCATATACATGTGTACCAATCCTGGTCTCGTGGCCTGCCCTTCTCTGGAGGAATGGATATTAACCCAGCCCGGTTACCTAAGACGGATATTACATTTAGGATAGGAAGTACATCTAGACAACAAGAACAAATATAATATTGGGATAAACACATACATCGCCTCAGGCAACAAATATTTGTACATATACATATTTATTCCAATGCGGGAATTATATCCGAGACCATTGACTACAAAAGCGATAACTTTGCCACTGAGTCAGTTAGGTCTCCGGATGTGTAATTCTATAATATCTTTGCTTATAATTTAATATTATAGATTGTGAATGTTTTGTTTGTGATATTTATTTTTTATGATAGCTATGCAAAAAGATGATACCTATTCGAAAAGTACACACGCATACTTGTTGCAAATTCGATTTCAGTGTATATTTGTAGATCAAGTCTCCTTTGGCCGATTGTAGATTCTCCGATAAGTGGCTAACCCATTGTCAATACCAGAAACAGAGTGCGTCTATTATTGTTAAATGGCTTAGGGAAGACGTGTAGGCAATACCTACATATATATGTCCAGTAGTGGGCTGCTGCAGGCTGTTGACGATGTTGATATAGATAGAAGTGAGAATATGTAATTAACGACACAGTATGAACTTTTGCAATTTTTTCTGGAAATATTTAATAATTTGTTCTTTACATTATTCACGTAAATTAAATCAGAAAAGCTGTGAGTCAATAAGGCTTTTATATCACCCTAAACACAATTATTAAAAGTCTTGTTAATATTAATTTAAAAAATCAATTAATTTTTATTATTTTATAGATGTACAACCCTCACACTAGGCATAACTTATATCGTATAAGCGAAAGTATTACCAAGGAATCATTATATATTCGACATACACAAATGTAAAGTGTGGTCGTAAGGATATATTTTTATTAGTTACAAAACTGAAATAAATGTTCCCTTAGTTGGTCACGTATTTACGAAACAGCTGTCGAAGTTTTAGACCGCGTTCAATTCTTTCCAAATAAATGGCTTGTTCAAACCACATTTCGTTTTTATCACCAGCAAACGCTGTGAAATGTTTGAAACTCACATTTATGTTAAATTACAGGAGGCACGCTAATCTTTTTTAGGTACAGAATTGTGGAAGTACAATTTAAAGCAACTGAAGTTAGATTGCTGCGTATTTCCAGAAATAGAATAGAGCCACTCTATTTTTTTCCGTAGGTATCATAGATAGAGAGGTGATTGTGGAAACAAATACTAGTAGATGGACAGCAGCCTCTAATTGAGAATGAAAACTAATCTCCGTGCCCAACTCACCCACTAATGAGGACTACAGCAACACCCCTCGACAATAAAAGTGAGCGGGTATACAACCCGCGCCGCTTATTTTAAAATAGATGCATTTTTTCAGAAATCTTCGCGGAAGTGTACTAAACAATTTCTCAAAGACTTATGGCGATCGCATGAATGGCGTAGGAATGCATAAATGATAACCGACAGACAGACATACTTTCGTTTTATATATGTCGAAGTTATGTCTTAACAACACTTTTGCTTTCCTTTGTTTGTTTCTATAAACTAAAAATTTAAACGCTTTACTGTTTTGCTCCCAAAACATAGAAATCTAATTTGATATTAAACAATATTTGTATTGTGTGTAATTTGAAAATTACCACACTTAAAGGATATGAATAAGTTACCAGACTCTTCCATTGGTATAGAACGAACTTGAAATGATTTAAATATACGAATGGACTCCGGGCATTGGGATAAATATATATTGCCTACACGTACTTAAACGCTAAATAAATAAATTTCAACGTTTAACTGTTTTGCATCTACATATAATCGAGAAACCTAATTTGGCATTATGCATATGTACATATATTTGTATTTTGTGTAATTTGAAAATTATATATGGATAAATTAGCAGAGTATTGCAATAATATAACTAACTTGAAGTAATTTATTCAAGTCTACGAATTGACTTCGGGCATTAGGATAAATATATATTGTCTACAGGTATTTATAACGTATCTGGATGCCTCGCCAATCCACCTTAAACAAGCGTGTGGGTTAATATCTATTCCTTCAGAAATGGTGAGATGCGTGAATGGTATGAGGGCTGTTTTAACACCCAAAATAGTTTAAGAAGTTAATCGCCAAGTATTACTTCTAGATTCCCTTACAATTTCAGTTCATCAATTCCTGTATCTCCCACAGGATATAATATTTAATTTCCGCTCGAGCTCTTTCATTAAAAATTTTATGAGAGACTTCGGACTTGTTTGTTATAGGTAAACTTCAACTACATTTTGTATTCACGGAAGGCGAAAATAAATAGTAAAGTAAAATTTTTTTTTTAATAATAAGCATAACCTAAGTTTTGAAATTTTTAAAATGTTTATAAACCCTTTTAAAACAAGCTTGTGGTTAGAAAATAAAAAAGCTGTAAGGAATGCCACCATACAAAATTGGAAATGAGATATTTCAATACTTAGCGATGACTGTCAGATTGTGTGATTTCTAATCTGCTTCTGTAATAACTAAGAATAGTGCCTTAAGTTCATAACTCTACTTGGTGAATCCCTGTATCAATGATTCCATTATGAATACACAAATGACAAGGAAAAATACTAAATTTATAATAAATACACGGATACTATCTAAATATTAATCCTAATGCAGGAATTGATTACCCACGACTATTGGTTCAGAAAGCAGTCAGTGACGCCACTACGTTATTAATACATTTGGGTTATTAATACTAGCTCGATAGATATTTGGACAGGCATTGTTGAAGACTGGTGATAACAGCGATTATAAGCATGTATTTATGCTTAATTAAGAGAAGAGAATATAGCTGTCTCACGAAGACAGCTACGTTCATTATGATTTTAAATTTACTTAACTACAATTGAATTTATCTTAACCTACAAAATTTATCAATCAATACGTCTGTAATATTACACTGCTGGACATTGGCGTTACTCAATATTGATGGGTATAGCTGTAATTCTCTCGCTCAGTATGGGATTCAGAATCACAGAATTTTTTTTACCCATATAGATGCTACTGACCGCCTATTGATATGACTTTGGTCTCATATTCACCACTTATGAAACCCTGGGAAGAAATGGCGTGTCAGCATTCTATGTCGTGAACCATACAGCATTGCCAGAAACCTACTCAATAACAGATGTTAAAGGAAATAAACAAATACATTCAAACACAAAACTCTCTTTGACACAACAACGTTTTTATAATAATTTATTTCTACCTTCAGTAAATACATTCTGGCGCTCATGAAAGATCACGTAGCGATCCGTTCGTATATGTATATCCATTCGTATAACAGTGAAATCCAATTAATTATTACGCACGTTTTCTGTCCCGCACTTTTTCGAAGCAAACGAGTGTTACATACTTTACGAAATGAATTATAATATGTACCTACATATTATAACCTGGCGGTGTTTATTACATCTAATGTACCCACATCTATTATGTTTTAATGGATGTTATGATTTCTCAAGGCGGCTGACAAAAACTGGATGCATGAAACCGAAGATCGGGCTAGGTGGCGTGTCTTAGGGATGGCGTATGACCAGCGGTGGATTACGGTAGGCCTCTGGTAAATAATGAATGATTTTTTGATTTCCAAGTGTAGCATCTAACGTATGTATGTATAAGTAAAATAGATAGAGGAAAAAAATGTTTCGATTTTTTCATAAACGAGTCGGTTCACCTACAGGCGCATTGAGAAACTTTTAGCTGTGTGATATAATATTTAAGTTAATGCACAAATAAAGTCATTCTTTGGTTCGTTACGCAGTACAATATTTTACAGAGAAGAGATTATGTATATATAATATCTACTAAGGTAACGGACGCTTATCTGGAGTTTGTCCAGTTCAAATTACATCCAGGAACCGAAAATTTTGTAAAGTTTGTTTCCGGATCCGTTCACCCAGATAATGAGGAATCTCAAGACAAATACTAGGATATACAAGTGTACATACATGTTTTAGCTTTAAAACATAGTGTATTAGCTAAGTAGAAAATTTATCTCACCAGTCTTTTCGTATTGACGCAATGCAATGCAGTTACGACTTTCATTGCAAACATAACAATCGCCTTTGCCACTTTCGCACATCGATCACGTACGATTACGAGTAGCACACCTTCATGGACCCCGTTCGAAAAAAGAATGAAATCGTTGCATACGTAGAACATTACAGTTTTTTTAGCAGCCCATGTATGCCCGTCCCATTACCCGATTTTTCTGGAGGCATTGACATAAACTCACCAAGCTTGTGTAAGGCGAATTGGCGGAATACCCAGACTCGGATTAAATACTTAATAATAGTGTGCGTGTTTTGGAAATAAATACAAAATAGGCGAACAGGGGAAAATTTATATTTTTTCTCAAGTACCAAAAACAGTAAGCAACTTAACACGCTTGGCGAATAATGGAAGCTCTAATGAAAACTGCACTTTACTTTTACAGTACACGAATTTTATTTGGTTTCCTTACTATGTTTACGTTAAAAATTAATTTTATAATAGTTTGACTCTCGTTAAAAATTAAGTTTAGAGCCACTCGATTCCTTCTGATTTTACTTTTATACACTTTTTTAAAAACAATGATTAGCAGTGTTTGCATATCAATAGAATTTTTGTTAACCATTTAAACTCTATAGTGTCTGTGCTAAGAAAATACTTTAAAATACTTTTTTATTTCATCAAAATATATTTTAAAAATATTATAAAAATGTGCAAATGTTTTTATTTATTTTTATTAACTACATGTTTAGTAACCAAAATATTCATAATGATAGTCCTTTATAATACAAGGAAACTGTATAACGTTGTGATTACGCCATAAATCAGGTTAATTAAGGCGGTCTACAATATTCAGCTGAAGTAATTCGGTTAGAATACGTGACATAAATCACGACGACATAACAACCAAATACCATGCACTGAATAGATATTGTTACTATGAACAATGCTAGCTGTTAGAATATATGTAAATACTAAAGAATAATGAAACTAAGAATTTAATGACATACTAGCGCGCGAATCTGTCCGTGAAGATTTTTAGGGATTTTGTTTAAAATAAATAGCAGATTGCGTTCAGAGCCGGCAATTTGCTATTTATTTTATTTCATCAGATTTAATTTTATTCAAAACTCTTCTCTCTTTAGTTTATTCAAAACTCTCCTACTGTTTAAACATTATTGAGAGACACATTAATAAATAAAGCCTGTGTGATGTTGAAAAATGTTTTATCTCTATGTTCATATATGTTTATTTCATCATTATCATCAGCTTACGACAGTCCACAGGCAAGCAGAGCGGCTTGCAGAGACTGGATGCATGTAGTGGAAGATCGGTCTAGTTGACGCGCTTTGGGAGAGATCTTTATATATACAAATGGGCTACTGTAGACTCATAATGATGAATGCAATAATATGTTAACGTTTATAATAATATTTAAACGATGTGTTATTAATAAGGTTGAATTTTTTTAATTTTCTGTTTTGTTACTTATAACTGCTGTATCTTTTACCTTTTAAATAATCAAAACGCTCGCCCCAGCCGCTCGTAGTTCAAAACGGAAACCTGTTGCATGTTTATTCATAAGTCCTACCCAAAGTGATATTAAATATGAACATGGTTTAAAACGTACAACGCTATGAACCCATATATGGTATAAGAAAATGTAAAAATTTAATTTAAAAAAATTAACTCTTGATTGTAATGATTTTAAATTAAAACATATTATAATAGAATTTTAACTATTAATTATTAAGATAAAAAGTGAATAGGTCCTTATATTTCAAACTCACGGAAAAATTAATAATTGGAGATTATGTTTATACAGCTAATCCCTTTATTAGGGTTTTAAATCCTTTAATGATAAATTGATATAATCACTATTTTGTGTGTATTTATTACTTTTATATTTATTAATGATCTCTTTAAATATAATAATCGTATGTGAAACAGTTTCATACGATTATTTGTAGTAGTAGTATTACTGCGTGAGAATAGTGACTTAAAACGACCGTTCTATAATAGCTGCCTCACTAAGTGATATCGTTGCATCTAACAATGTTTCCGAACAATTACGCTCTCACAACTACGAGGGCTTACTGTGTTAGAGAATATTGTTAGATTCAATCTATTTTATTTCATAGTAGAAAATTTCTTGATTCAATTTAACCTTATATTATGATAAATCCTTCTATCCTTTTTACACTCTAATGATCCTTATTTCTTCCTCCTAGGGTCGTTCGATCATTTCTGAGCGAGACGCTCCTGGTGTAGGTCGGCAACAAATCGTCTTTCATTTCTAACAGTTCTCCCGTTTCCTCTCCCTGATTTATTTCGTTAGAAATTTTCATGTCCAGCATTTTTGACACCTTGTCAGTCCATTTTGTTAGCTTTACGCACCTTAAAGTCTCTTATCTTCCACTTAACTTCTGCAGGTATTATAATTAGAGTAAAAAATGATTTCAATTTTGAGTTGCAAGATGGATTTAACTTTTTTGAAATTACTTTACTTGCTAAGGCAGAGCTGAGTTGCGTATATATGAGAAATAAATGAAATAATAACACAACTTATTTTAATGTTAATTTTAACGTTATTAATGTTAATTGGTGAGAATATTCCCTCCTACAGTTTTATAGGCTTTTTTGTATTGACTGCATTGAAATGCTCTTGGATCTACAGACGGTAGAAACTTACTTTACTATTAAGTGACCCATTTGTTCGTTAGTCAGTTACTTTTGCATATATATTTTTTACATTGTTATCAGTGAACCATTAATCGATAACATCCTGGGATTCCTTATAAACTTCGACAAATATTTCAGTTTTATTCTGAACTCTGTTGATCATCTCTAAACGGACAACGGTCGAAGCATTAATGGGCCATTCGAAATACAGCAAACTCAATATCCATTTTAAGCGACCTATTTCTTTCGAAAATTGCAGTTTCCATGTGTGTTTTTTTGCTCTGTAGACAGTCGTTTACTCTGTTTAAGTGATTCTGCCGTGCTAAATTCTGGTCTTTACTTTCTAAATATTAGATCTATGGAATACACTTCACTGCGGAACTCTGTAAATCTTATCTCATGTCTAGAATTTAATGTAAATTACTTTATGGACAGTCAAAAGTTTTACTTAGCTAAGATCCGCGACAAGCAAAACAATAATAGAAAATTAACAATGTGTGTTTTTCCGTTGGGTTTAGTGGATTTATTTGGAACCTAAACCAAAAACTTACCGAAAATCGGCCATCAACTCTCTACCCATCAACCACTATACACAACGCCAAACACACATTATCACTTTTCCATCTTGTAAACGACACGTGTTTCGCCCCAACACGAGGCATCCTCAGGTATAGTAGACTCTACGGAAGACAACCGAAAAGTCTTTTCGGTTGTCTCGTTCGTTTACAAGATGTAAAAGTGATAATGTCTATTTGGCGTTGTGTATAGTGGTTGGTGGGTGGAGAATTGATGGCCGATTTTCGGTAAGTTTTTGGTCTAAGTTCCAAATAAATCCACTAAACCCAACGGAAAAACCCACATTGTTAATTTTCTGTTATTGTTTTGCTTGTCGCGGATCTTAGCTAAGTAAAACTTTTGACTGTCCATATAGTGATGGATTTCCGCAAAGTAACGCCTGATTCCATTAATAATCGTAAATTACTTTATTTTATGAATACTGTATATGAATAATACTTTGAACTGGAAATATTTTGTCGGAAAATTATTATTTGTTTATACATATTAAATTATGGATAACGCTGACATTAGCAAAGTTGAAAACTTCCTTTATGATTAGAGCAAAGATAAATGATTCATTTTTACACTGAATTATGAAATATGAATTATGATGAAATGTATTTTTATTGAACATTTGATGCTAGCTTTTGTTGTGCAACACTGCAGAAAAAGCAATAAGTGATAACGTGGCAGCGCTGCGATTCGATTTCAAAGCTTTGCATTTCAAACAGAGTGAGAGATGGTTTTAAATTTTTATACATTTTTTGTTTTTATAAAGTTATAAGAGTTAAAATTGATTGTCACCAACAACTAAATTTAATTGTGTACAAAAGCTGTGCATGAATGAAATATGCATCTGAGTAATATTAAACAATGATCCCCAATTCATCTAGTACCGTGAAGATTACGGCATACTCCTTTTCTGAGAATAATCAATGTAGGTACAGCTGTGGATTGTCATGACTGTATTGATGAAAATATAAATGAACTGTCTTGCCGCTTACCCAAGCTAGGTGATACTAAAGTCTCCGTCAACGTATAGACTTAGAAGAAAATGACATCAGCATATCATCGGCTTTACCCATACGAGTAAATTTTACAGATACAACAAAGAACTAATTTTCTTTCATAGTCTGAGATATTTTTATAGAACCATTATTACTTTAACTATTATATAAAAGAGGTATTTTTTAAGTATTCCATTGGATTTGCTTTAAGATTATTCGTTAAATGGCATCAAAAGCAAAAATAAAATATTTTTTGCTGTTACGAATTCTGATAATTGCAAAAAACGATGCAATGATAATTCAAATATTTATTTTTGCCCATCGCTAGCTATAACTTTTTGCTCATCTTTTTGGCAGAGCTGGAATACCGTTACAATAAAAGTGTTCGTCTTTTGTGGCTGTTCACGTATCAAGGCATTTTTCCATGTCTTCATATGAGCGGAACTGCGGATCAGCTAGATCATGTGCCATCGAACGAAACAAGTAAATATCGGACGGCGCAATATTTGGGGAATTACTAATTTACTTTTCTTTAAATCAAGAATTATTTTACAAAATTTGCTTTCAATAAATAAATATTTAAATTAATTCGTTGGAAAGAAAGTTATATAATATTTTGTACGTAAATATTTCTCCGTACTATACACGACACACTGAAATATAGGTCGCAATCTGGTGCTTACTGTATCCTGGCTGATTTATTAATATCGATATCCTTGCATTGCAACATACAAGGGTAGAATCTTAAACCAGCTGACTCGAAGTCCACCTGCCGAGGGAAAGTATTATGATTACAACTTGAAATTTACTTTCAGTACTTTATACCCAAATTTCTTTCAGGTTAGATAATGTACAATGTATTGTTGTACAATTCTAAATTTTAAAATTGTAACGAAATATTGCTGAAAGCAATTAGATGGGAATATCATCGTCGATTCCTTAACTCACAAGGTTATAAAGTTAAAACAAAATATATATGAGAATTAATGATTGTAGTAAATTTTGTTTCATGTTTTGAATAATTAATATTCACACTTTTGTTTTAATACTTTTTTCCAAATTTTAACAAAGTAAAAACGGGTCTTATATTTTAATTTTCATACAGGTTTTTATTTATAAATTTGACTGTGACTACTTAAATGAATGCGACGTTACTGTCTTCAGAGTCATATATTTTAGAATTATATTATTATATTCAATACTTATAATTATTAATTCAATGTATTTTTATAAAAGAAATTATGAAAATTACACACCTAGTAAACCTTTTTAACAACTTTCTTTTGATCAGGTTATTGGTTATCCTTAATATCAAAAAATTACAGAACCTACTACCAACATCAGTAGTTAATTGAGAAAGGACATTTTTGTGTATTTGTATGTTACGAATACACGAAACTAATTGATATAATATTGGATTAAAAACTTAATCCGGTATTCAAGGACCCAAAGTATGTCTTGCTCTCTTATATGAGAATATGTTACTGCTCACGGTTATGTGCAGTTTGTACCAAATTGGTAGAATCTCGTTTAGATCCATGATCACCGCATTGCTCCAACAATACCAATATCTGAGAACCATTGACCGGTTCTATGGGCGCCATTTTGACAGTGTGATGTTCTCCCTCCTCTCTAGGTGCTCTTTATTTCTCTGATCATGCGGGCATTGATTTACGATCTTTTCTAAATCAGGATTCTCCAACTTACGTCTGATCTTTGCTTTACACTGAGGATCTTTAGAAAAAATTATTACCGGAATCTAGCTTATTCTCTTCCATGTGAATCTTCTTAAAAATAAATCGTGACTTGAAAATTAAAATGGGTTATTCATTACGTTTTAGCTTTGAATCAAAGGGAATTACGAAGTTTTTCGAAATGGCAAACTTGTAACGTATCTCATTACATTATACGTGATTTGAACGTGTAAGGTATAAATTTTATTATATTAAAATTCAATAAATATTTATATTATATTATTGTCCTAGTGTCCTTCGCTTGCGGTGTATGTGAATCGAATTGCTCATTCTAGACTTTAGACGATCCATCCATCACTACTATCAGCCGGTGGATGTCCTCTGAAGACCTCTCCAAAGACGCGCCACCTATTCAAATTTCGGTTACAAGTATCCCGTATGTACCAGCGGAAAGTTATATCATTTATTTATGTTTTTGTATCATTCATCATTAAGGATCTAAGTAAAACATTTAATGTAGTAACAAATACACAAACATGCACATATATTCGCACAAGAAATAATAAAGGTTTTTAATATTTTGAAACAGATTTTGATTTAAAACGATTATATACATATTTATTATTACCCAAATTTATAATGTACAATTCATATGTAAACAAAAATGTCCTGAATATAATTAAAATGAAAACCCTTGTATGTATTCTGTATTTGAATGTATCAAGGTACGGGGCTATTATTGAAAATAATGAATTATTTCTGCAGATTTTTGTAGATAACAAACAAGTATTTAATGACAATAATATAAAATTACATGCTATGTGTGAAAGTAAAACTCTGACGAAATAGAACTCAAATTTATAAAAAAAGTGAAACTATAAAGATTTTTCACAAATAAGTACACAACATGTTGTTATATCGAATCTTGCTGGATCTCATACGTTCTTTAGTCTTATTTGTTCTAAACACAATAAAATTGTTTGCTGGTCGCGCAACTACCAACTTTTATTTATTTTCTTTTCAAGTTTCAATGCAAGCCGATCACCATTTATTGCTTTCTACATGTCATATCGTAACAATATAAGGAGACTCACCGACATAGTGTTAAAAAATTTAAGTGACAATGGGCTGGTCAAGTTTGTCGGAGAGCCGAAAAGCTGGAGGAAAGGAGGTTGGAGGAAAGGAGTACTGGACATGAGACCGTGTCATAGCAAACGTATATACATTATATGGAATAGCTATATGAAGCAATATGTGTGTCTTAGGGGAGGCCTTTACGTAGCATGTACCATTATCATGATAATGATGATTAATAACTTCAAAAAAATATAATTTTACAAGATTTTAATCTACCTTTTTATACTTTTCGTTAAATATTGTATATTTCTATGATTATTCTTAAGATCAATCTTAAGTTTTACTTAAATAGACCAATGTCCCATTGTCAAGTCCCATTCGTTGATAAAAAAAAAATCACCTTATAATAAATTAAGTAATGTATATCTCAACAACGAGTGTTTGTTATAAGCTTGAAAGCCACTGCAATGTTATTTTTGTTCCTATTACATTAAAATGGTACATTGTCACGTACGTCGTTAATGTTACAAAAGATAACATTTTGTCGGGTTTCCCTCCTACGTGGTATTGGCTTTTACATTAAGACGTTATATGAAATAACATTATGTACATTGAAGTAGTTAATAATGTTTTATATTATTAACTACTTCTACTATTGAACTTGTTAAAGCACTGCGTTTATTAAAATAAATGCTAGTGCACCACGGTGTTTATTTCAAAAAGTATTATTACGTCATAGTACATATACATTATAAATCTAATTATATATATATATATACATATATATATATATATATATATATATATATATATATATATATATATATATATATATATATATATATATATATATATATATATATATATATACACGCCTATCCCCCGCAGGGGTTGGCAGAGACCACAGAACTTCATCCGCTACGATCCTGGCACACCCTCCCTACTTCCTTCATTCCTGCACTCATCCATCTTTTCATCCATCCTCCCTCTCACATTCATCGCAGCGAAACGGCTCTCCTTTGGTCGCTTCTCGCCCTCGTATGAATCAGGACGTGACGGGTGGCGAACCACGTCGCCGTCATTTTCAACAAATTAGGTATATTAAATTCGTCGTGGAGGTCAGCCCCAGCAGAGCCCTGCATACTGAGGTACCACCATAGTAACCAGAGGAGCCCGATTCCGGGACGGTCGGCACGTTTGCGACTAAGCTCGCCCTTAGCCACACATCCTTTGGCACGGCAGACCGTGCATTGGCGAAGAGGAAGGGAAAGGATAGAGAAGAAAGGAAAGGGCAGGAACGGAAATAGGGATTGGGTGGGTTACCAGACTTGGAATAAATATTTATAAATTCATATATATATATATATATATATATATATATATATATATATATATATATATATATATATATATATATATATATATATATATATATATATATATATATATATATATATATATATATATATATATATATATATATATATATATATAAATATAAATATTTATTCCGATGCGGGAATCGAACCCGCGACCATTGACTCCGTGGCCGGAGGGCCCCGCCACTGAGCCAATCGGTCGTCTATAAATAATAAATCTAATTCGTAATTATAATGCTTGCATGAACTGTGTTATACTTTTACCATCTGGATGAGTGGCGATCTACAACGGTGTGTTTCTCTTGAAACTTCTTTCCACGCACCACCACTCTGTGGAACCAGCTACCTTCGGCGGTCTTTCCGAATCGATGCGACATTGGCACCTTCAAAAAACAAGCCTACACATTCCTAAAAGGCCGGCAACGCTTCTGCGACTCCTGCGGTGTCACGGTTGTCCATGGGCGGCGTTGATTGCTTTCCATCAGGCGATACGCTTGCTCGTTTGCCTTACTATCCCATAAAAAAAACTTTTACAAAGTGTATCATTTTATGAAATCTGATACCTTTCATCAAGTATTATGTTATAGTTTAGTATTTTATCTTTTTTAGTGAGTATTAACTTTTAAAACTAGAAGAAGATAAAAAAGAAATGGTAATTCATAAGCATTATTTAATGGGTTTCCGGGATAGAATAGGGTCACCCCATTTCTATTTTCACCTTTGAGACGACTTTGGTAGCAAATGCCGGTACATGGAAAGCAGCGTCTACCTACGAATTAAAACCAATTTCTGGGTCCCAGTATGTGTTTCACGTCAGTATGGGGTTTATACGAATGTCCAGTAGTGAACTGTTACGGCTGTATTTATTATACTTACTGATTGATGTACCTTATTAAACTGGTAAGACTAAATAAATTTGGATATATGTACATATATATTTACAAAACGTTGGCAACTACATAAGAAATCTTCTTAATATCACCGCATTATTACTACAAATCTGGTAACCCCGCCAATCCGCATCGGACAAGTGTGGTGGATTAACGTCCGTTCCTCCAGAAATGGGAAGGCCCGTGCTCAGATATGGGCTGTTAAAAAAATCACTACAAAAGGTATAATTCATTACGTTTTTATTATTATGTGATCATGATTGTACGCAAATAAAAATTCAAGAGCCGCATTTTAAATTTAATTTCATCCGTTAGTTGCACGGTCTCGGTCTGACACGTTCATTAGAGATTTTATTCGTTAGCGAAGAAAAATGTTTGTTTTTCTTTATTTTAAAGGTTGTTAGTTGTGCAGCGAACATATTTTTACACTATATTCTTTGGAAAGAATATGTTTCCATTTTTGAAATTAAGACACATATAGTGGAATAGGCGAAGCTACGGTCTTCAGAGTCAATAATCGCGAGTTTGATCCCCGCATAGGAATAAATATATGTATGGCAATAGAATATTCTAGTTGTGTTTTAAAACTAAGTTTAGTTTCAGTCAGGATTTGAACCCGAACCGGCTCAGAAGCCAGGAACATTAACCACTAAACCAAGCGGCTGTCTTCTATTAATAGTCACTGAAAAATTGTTAATGCATTATTAGTTTCAAAAATTAAAAGAAGTTTAAATTAAATTATTCATTTGTAAAAATATTACTTTATTCTAATACATGGTTAAGGTTGAGATGTATTTGTAGATCGTTGAAAAACTAAAACGTTTGGTTTAATTAACTTCTTAAGAATGTAACAAAAATACAAAATTATTGTTTCTCACTGTCGTTCTTCCATAGTTCATAGGAATAAAATGTTTTAAGACAAAAATTATACCTCTGTATTAGGTTAATAATTAAGAGCAAACACAAGCATTTTGCTGTAGGCGTCTTCATTTACATGTCTAATTAGGGAAAATGTATATAAAATTTAAGGTAAGGTTATATACTATGAGTCTTCTTACGTTAAATTTATAAAGTACTTAAATACTCAGTTCCTTAACATTTTAAACAACTCGTTGGGAACTAATGCACTAATATTTAATTTTTGTTAACGTAATAACTTATTTTATAATATTTTGATAAGCGCTACTTCAAAGTTTTAGGCGCTTTAGAGATAAAAAAACGCTTTCAGCCTACACTAAGACTCCCTGTATCGATCGTGTATGTTTATATTCTACATTTTTATTGTCCATGGTAAGTCCGCTAACATTCAAGCTTTTACCACCATATCGCAATGATGTTCCTCTAAACGGCGAAAAAAGAAACGGCGTAAGAAACTTCGCATTATTAAACACACAACTGACAAGGACAATATACCTGGAATGAGAATAAATACATGAAGGACAATAAAATTTATCCTAATTCGGGAATAGAGCTCAGAAGGCGAGTATTTCGCCACTGCGTCGAATGAATTTCCAAAATAATACGAGTTTCAAAGGTAAATTTTTATATCGTTTGCTGTGTCTCGTGGTCTAACTTTGTGGTTCGCAAAAATATCAACCATTTTTAGTTTTCCAGTGAGGAATACTTAGTGAAATAAAGTTGTGGCTGCTAAACGTTCAAAAGCTTTGCTTGCTTTGTATTTTTATTTGCTAGAAAGATTCAAGGAACGTTTTGCGTTGTATCGGAGTCGTCGTGGTGAACAGCATCGAACCTTATTTAAGTCGTGCAATGGAGATTTTTAAAGCAGTTCGTCTCTATTTTAAAGAAGAATTCAGGAAATGTATCCGTCTCTATTTTAAAGGAGAATTCAGTAAATTTCCATTATATTATTTTTGGGAGAAAATTTAAAATAATAAACCGTATAACGTTATGACCTTTATTTTAGAGAACTTAAAATTAGTCGAAAATTTTTCCGACTTGCGTAAGGTCTAAGTTTAGCAGTGACTGGATTTTAGTTTATCGATGACCTAATTATCAGAATTTGTAATTTCATAGAGTAAATTTACAGGAACAACAAAAAAGAACCATTTTCAAAATACTTTTTAATGCTACATAATCCGATTTCAATCTTAAATAGTGTATCACTTTTATGATTTATTATTATTAAAGAAGAAGGCAAACAAACAAGTGGGTCATCTCTCATATTCTTCCATATTGATATCTCAATTAAATACAATCTTTAATATTTATTTATAAGGTAATATGTATATCATATAAATACATATTATATACTAGCTAACCCGACAAACGTTTTGCCATATAAAACAATATTTTGGGAGGGCCACCCTTATCACATAGTTTACCACACATTCCCAGACTTACCAAATTTACAAAAAAAAAAAATCATAAAAGTCGGTCAAGCCCTTTCGGAGGAGTTCGATAACAAATACCGTGACACGAGATTTTTATATATTACATATAATACTTTGAAAATAGAGATATCATTCGTGCTTATAAAACTAAAATTTAATAAGTGCATTTCAAATCTCATAAAATAATCGGTTTAAAATCAGTTTGAATTAGTAAATGTAAACAAGAATCCGTCATTAAAAGAGCTATTTACTCGTACAAACAGCATTTTAGCGTGCGTGGTGGACAAATAAGCCTCATCTTAGTATGTACGCGGCTAATTTATTCGGTTTATAGCTACGTCAGATCACAAGAATCACTTAAAAAGTATTGTTCCAAAAAATTGCATGTTCTTTTTTAATATATTCTTCTTTGTAGTTTGTTACATTGTTGATGTTGAATTTCCCATATCAAATATACAATAAAATGTATCTATCAAGATTACAAGAAATTTAGAACTATCACGAGGAAGTTTATTTATATCTCTCTCTTTCTAAGTCCTGGCAATTAAATACCGTAATAAGTGAATTATAAACTTTGACATTTCGTTACGTAAAATAAAAATATTTTATCATATTTTCCGACTCTAAATAATAGTTTTTGGCATTAAATACAATTTTACGCATAAATATTATTTTTTTAATTACCGTAGTTGTTTGAGTTAGTTTTCGGCAAATTTACATTCGGCAAGTTTATGAAAGGCCAAACAGCACATAGTTCCTTATAAAAAACAATCTTAAGCAAAACCGAAACTATAGACATACTTTTTTACATTTACATATAAAAATTAAAGTGTAACGCTACTAAAGTGTAATGATTTTCGTAACAAGACCTAATAGTGACCACGAAATATTTGACAGTAGGTATAGGCTGAAGGAAAAAGTCGATGCGCTATAACGGAAATAAGGGAAGTTGCCTAAAAGGTAAAGTTGTTTCATTACCCAAAGTATGTCTAACGTTCTTTCACGAGGAGTGTTTTCTTTATTATTCCTCATAGAAAAATATATTTCCTTTCTTTCTTTGATTACTTGTTAGAAAAAAAAGTTTTGTAGAATTGAAAGTTATGTTAATGTAATAAGTTTAGTCTTTATTGCATGGCATCGCAGAAGCGTTTTATGAATGTCGTATCGTTTTGGAAATACAGCTGAAGGTAGTTGGTTCCACAGGGTAGTGGTGCGTGGAAAAAAGCTTCTAGAAAAATGCACTGAATTCTATTGCCATTCATCCAGATGTTGGAAATTTTTTTAGTGTATCACTATCACTGTACCCCTTTTATATTTTAATTTTTTATTTTATTTTAGAGAGTTATTTTAGAGTTATAATATTTACCTAAGCCTTTTGTAAATAGAACTGTATTTATAAAAGGCTTAGGCTCTTCATTATAATATTATTTACATTTTCGAACGTAATATTTACATGTAACCGTCAAGTAAATCATTGTTGTTTAAGGTTTATAATATACATATTCGGTATTTACCAATGATGGTGCCGTTCTTAAGTACTAATCATTTCAAATAAATATGTTTCAAAATGACGACTGATTGGCTCAGTGGCGGGGCCCTCCGCCCGCGGAGTCAATGGTCGCGGGTTCGATTCCCGCATCGGAATAAATATTTATATGGATTTTTAAATGTTTATTCCGAGTCTGGTAACCCCCCCAATCCACATGTTCCTTTCCTGCCCCTTCCTTTCTTCTCTATCCTTTCCCTTCCTCTCCGCCAATCCACGGTCTGCCGTGCTAATGGATGCGGGGCTAGGGGCGAGCCTAGTCGTAAAGCGTGCCGATCGTCCCGGGGTCGGGCTCCCCCGGGGACTATGGTGCCTTACCTCAGCATGCAGGGCTTTGCTGGGGCTGACCTCCATCCTCCCTTGCGGCTCGTGGGATTCACTAAAGACGAATTTAATATATCTCATTTGTTGAAAATGACGGCGACGTGGTTCGCTACCCGTCACGTCCTGATTCTCACGAGGGCGAAAAGCGACCAATGACGAGCCGTTTCGCTGCGATGAATGGCAGCGGATGGAGCTCTGTGGTCTCTGCCAACCCCTGCGGGGGATAGGCGTGAATATATAAAAAAATAAAATGTTTCAAAATGAGTCTTTTGTTTTTTAATTAGCGCCTACTCAACAGACACAAAAATGAATAATTAACCGCGTTGTTACCTGCGACGACACATGGACTTCGTTTGACAATCGCAAGCGCTCAGCAAGTTAGTTAGATCCTAGTTCAGCATCTAACCAAAAATGCCCTAAACGAAAAATGACCCCTAGAAAAGTGATGGTCGCGGTTTGGTGGTTAAGTACTGGTGTGATTAATCACAGCTTCTTACCAAACGAGACGAGCGTTACTGCTAAGGTGTACTGTGAAGAACTCAACACAATGATGGAAAAGCTCGCACATTTTGGTCATCGCTCATCCCAGACATGTCATCCGTCCAGCATAAGGAATTGAAATTGAATATAAAATGTAAATTGATAAAGTGTGAATAAAGTATGGATAAGATATAAATGTATAGTGAATAGAAAAATAAATTAATTTAATTATGAAGAATTTCAAAGATCCTAACATCCTCCCTAAAGATCTCGTGTGTCGCCGTAGTAGTACAGCTGGCACGCTATAGGTAATGTAATGTAGGTAACATTTCGACTCTTTTTAACAAAATATTATTTTAAATATAACTTAAAAAGTATATATTAAATTATATCACTTCAGAAACTATTTGAAATATATCCTTAATAAGTATTGAAACTACCCAGTTTAAGGAACATGATGTAGAAAAGTTTTATAAACTTAGCATAAGTTTTGCTCCAAGTTTACCAATTTTACTACGACGCAAGTATCTTGGGAACTAAGTAGAGACAGTGAACGAAGAAACATGTCCGGTACCAAAAATGTGATTAAATTTGCATAATGTATGCAAGAAAGCAAAAATGAGCTTACATACATATTTTTTGAGAAAGTTTATAAATAATTTCGAAAATTAAATTGTCATTTTGTATAAACATAAATTA
>JASFAT010003841.1:0-10000 GCA_031353405.1 Baronia brevicornis
TTTAAAAAAGTTGTAAAATGAAATCAACTTCTTATATTGGGGGCCTTATTTCGCTTTGTCGCTTCGGGCTTCTGACGGACTAAGTACCCGCTACTACCCGCGTAAAAATTTAATGAAAATAATCTTTTATTTTTAATTTAAAAAAAACAATCTGAAATACGTATCCTTAATATTTTTTAATTTACTGTAGTTATCACTTCGTAGACATCGAGTGTTAAACACGTCTTACAATTTTAGACTTTTTTAAACTTTTGGAAGTCAATAAAATTTTGACCAGGCTCAGATCGAAATTTATTTTAGTGACAATTTTTTAAGAAGAGTAAATTATTATATCCTTTTTTTATTGACTCTCTCTTATATTATTATAAGTTATATTGTTTCATTGTGGTGGGGTATTTTACAATATAGTTCGGTTAAGGCGTATAAGTGAAGTGACATGAAATAAATGAAATATCGTGACTTTTTAATTTAACTGAAAAAGTCCGTACTAGGTTTTGGCAGAATAGCCACCATTCTGTCAAGACGTAACGTGATAAACTGACTAGTTATATTTTAAGAGATTTGATGTTATCGTATTTTACTTGACACTGGCATAATAGTTATAATTAATTGCCATCAAAGAAAAGAAGAGAAAAAAACATCGTTAAGTTAAAAATGTTCTAGCAGTTTCAAGAAATGACATGTATTCAAAAGGAGCTTCGATTGAAATACGGAAAATGACAAAATAAAAGACAAAAATATTTATTTATAATTCTTTTCTTTATAAGTATCTAACACAAATAAAACCATTTCATAAATATACATAAAAGACAATTGTTTTTAATTTCCGCTTAATACCTGCCAAATAAGTTTAATAAACTAATAACTATAAAATTGATTAATAGAATCTTATAATCTGACATACATATTACAAAAGTAATTATAAAATCATTACAATGAGGTTGTATTGAATTTGTATAAAGATGCTTATTTACATATCTTTAATTTATTAAAATTGAAATGAGGTCATTCAATTTCATTTTTATCGTTTACGTTAAATCCTTTAAATACACAAAAAACATCTAAATGCACAGTAAAGACTTAATACAACATAAGTACTATACACCATGAAAAGTGTGGGTGAAATTCAAATAACTCATGACAAAATGTAAGAAAAAGAGGGACAAATTAAAGTTTAAATTGTATACATCACTTGTCCAGTAATTATTTATTGTTTTTAAATTATATGTTACACTTTCCAGCCTAATACAAAAATATTTAAGCTGCATTCTTTCTCATTGAATTTGATTTTCAATATGTCCAAAGAGTTGAAGAAAATAAAACTATGTAATACATTTTCCCAGTGGATATGGAGAATATATACCTTATGGCTAAATAAAATTGGAAATTAGTAGTGATGATAATCAAAATACAAATTTATTTTATCAATTTGCATTAAAACCTAAACACACATTTTATGTGTATAAAATTGCAATTAATCAATTTAAAGTAACCTAACCCTGACAATCACAATTATGCCAAAACATAAATATCTTGGTCTAATATAATTAACATAAGGATAAATGCTATTCGAAAAATGTTTACATTATCTAAAATATCAGTACACCCAATACTGAATTAAAAAAATTGCACTTTTCCACTTGCATTTCATTTTTCTTATTTTTAAAACAAAAATTAAAATTTATAGATTACAACACTTGTGATAGTATGTTACTTACCAGTTTATGAGCAGCAAACTTTCTTTTTTAGGAACACTTGGCAATTTAATAAAATTCTTTAGTGGGATACAATAGAGCCACCCCATTAGTAATGTGGGTGTTGTTTATGGCCAATTCCAATTGAGGGACAGCAGTAACTACATAAATTAATTATATATTCTATTATATAATAATAAATTGCTTCTTAAGTAAATTATGACACAGACTACACCTGAAGCTACTAGAACTACTAGAACCACTGGTTATGGAACAAATGAAAAGCTGATCTGAACACTGGCAAGTTACCTCTTATTATTGAAGTTAAACAGTCCATTATCCCACAAATAAAATTTATTTCAACGGCAAAAAATTCGTTTCAATTTCCGATCTCAAATTTCTAAAATACCTTTCAGTAAGCAAAAAGTAACACATGTTTTAATTTTAAATAACTTATTTTTTAGTTTCACACAAATTTGCCAATATTGCCTTGATTAAATCAAATTGTCCTAAGTCTAATGTCTTGTACATGTTGCTTGAAGCAAAACTAGTAGCTAAATTGTATTAATATATATCCATATATATTATGAAGTGTAAATAACTATATTTATCAAAAACCTTTTTCCAAAAACATATGTCTAAATATATCGGCATCCTAAATCTGCATCCTGTGGCATATCAACTAAATTCTGTAAATAAACAAACCACAAAATTTTCGATAGAAATAGATGATTGAAAATGTAAATACATATAATACCAAAAATTCCAGTTAAAACAATTATAAAAATAAACAATCACCTTAAGACATGAAGCTCTTTCTAACAACATAAAATTTGGCAATCTAGTTATTAACTAAAATGGAAAAAGTTCTAAAACCAATGCACCAAAATAAGAACTATAATAAAAAATATGATTCAAATTTAAAGCTTTCTTTCATATGTGCGTCTTCTTCGTTCGTCTATTTTAACAAGGTAGTATGTACCAGGAAATAATATATCTATGGATCCCGATGGTTCATAAGGTGCTGAATGATAATTATTTGTTCTGACTTCCATAACATCCGAGAATACACTCGGAGCAACACTTTGCCTTTTATCTAACATTGAAACCGTATCATGTAATGAGTTGATAAGAGCCTCTAACTTTGACCCAGCACTCATGTCGTTACAAATATTAATAGAATACATAGTGGATGCTAATCCAGAACCATATGAGAATAATGCAAATTTTTTACCAATAAGCTGTTCTGGTGATTTGCTGATCAAATATGATACAAGACACCCATATAATGAAGGTGTATACATGTTTCCAACATTTTGTGCTATGTGAAGGGATGGTTTTGTTTTCTCTTCAAATAACTTCTGACTGTATGTCATAAAAGCTTTTTCAACATCTTTATCAAAATATGTTTCTTCTCTTTTACATTTAGCAAATTGTGAAAGTCCAGGAAATTGTGTTTCACGTTCTTCAATTGGAGCATTTAAAAAATCATTAAAGCACACCCTCCCTAGTGATTTCTGGACCAGTTTACAGTATGGAGAATGGAATAGCATTCCATCCAAACTTAAAAGACCTTTGAAATTAGGATTAATATTTCTCATTTTTTTACAAAATAAATTGTAACAATTGTCCAACGCACTTAAATAGCACTTAATAGTAAGCTTTCCATCAACATAAGGAAATTCTGATGCCAAATCTGGTTTATAGAAATCATATGCATGTGTCATATATGAAGCTCGAACTCCACAGTCAAAAACTAATGGAGCATCTGGTCCTATTAGCATTGCTACAGCTCCAGCACCACCAGTAGGCCTTGCAGGTCCCTTACCATACACTGCTATATCACCTGCTATGACTATTGCTTTCCTACCATCCCACGAAGATGATTCAACCCAGTTGATTGCATTGAAGAGTGCTGCTGTACCTCCATAACAGGCATTTGTTGAATCAATGCCCTCAACATCTGTTGCACCTTCTTTTGCAAATATTGTCATCAAAAAAGTCTTCACACTTTTGCTTTTATCAATTATGGTTTCTGTACCAACCTCAAGTCTTCCTATATCATGTAAATTAATGTTATTCCTCTCAATGAGACGATTTAGAGCAGTCAGGCAGATAGAGTTTATGTCTTCTCTATCAGAACAGAAGCCCATTTTACTCTGACCAAGTCCAATGGTGTATTTACCGGTGCCGACTTCGTCAAATTTTTCCAATTCCGCTTGATCAACGTATTGTGACGGAAAATATAATTCCATTGCAAGTATTCCTACATTTTCAACTTTGCGCGCCATTATTCAATTAAATCAACTTTCAGAATTTATCTAACACAAAAATATAAGTATAATAAGTTATAAACTGAGCAACGTCTTTACGATACTGTGGTTTAGTCAGACTGAGAACTACCACAATAAGTCCGATGCGTAAACGAAGCTGCCGACGTCAGACACTGACATTACCGAAGCGAATAACTTATACCATTGACCTACTGGGGTGCCACTAACCAACTTTCTTTTACTCTTACGCGAATCACCGATAACAGTTATTATATAGAAAACGATTGTCATTAATGAGTACGACCAAGTATTAGAAAATTATTCTTCACTTTGATAACGATAACTAATGACAAATCTAATAAATAAAACATTAAGATACTTTGTAATACTATAAAAATCTCTAATAATCACTTTGAGGTAACAAGTGCCTAACCTAACTTTAACGGTAAACTACAAATTTATAATGTAGAGTAGTAACATGTGACAGTGTACCACACTGTCATAGGGTTTTGACAATGACAATCTATTTTTTTTAAAAAAAATAGGGAGAAAGGTTCAAAAACAAGTAATCCCTTCAAGTTTTTCTCGTCCAGCTAAACTAATTCTTAATGAGTCTTGTTTTCACCCTTTTCGTAATGTTGTTATCTGAATTTAAGATTCGTTTGTAGTTGTTATAGTCTAATCTTTATTTGATGCGTTATATCATTTGTTTGCTTTACTCATACGCATTAAATAACTATTATTATTCTTCGTCATTTTGCACTTTTAATTATAATAACATTAAGATCATTTTGTTGCCTTCATTTATATTGTACAGTTTCATTTTTTGTTGTTTTTTTAGCTGTCTAGTACTTGCGTGACAGTTACCACGGTGCGAGCTTTTCCCTATAATTCAATTTTTACTTAATTTATAGCAAATTTTACATTTAGTATAGTTTGAACAACAGTATATGTATCTATTAGAACACAAAAGTTTGGTTCGGCGTATCGTATAGCAAGTTTGCCAAAACGCGATCTCCACTACAGCACTCGTGTACTCCATTTAGCCATACCGATATAAATTGAAATCGTGCAGAGTACCAGTCAATGAAATATAGACAAGTAATTAACAAGACTACAAGCCAAACTTAAATATGGCAGTTTCAATAGATAAATGAGATATTTTATTCTTTAGAAAGTTAAATGACCAAGAAGAAATAGTTATCGTTTTAATATTTATATTATAATTTTCGATCAATTACATTAAATTACGGTTTTATACATAACAAATATAACAACAACAAATTTTTCTAACCTACAAATGTACGAGTTTATGTGAATAAGAATTTTAAATTCTTGTAACGTACTATTGACTTTCACTTTAACGATCGCCATTAAGAAAACTTGTCCCAAATGTCATACAGAACAGGTTTTGGGTTTAAAAGTTAACCAACCTAATACATAACGAACAAACGAAACGAATAACCTAAACATACGATTCCATCCTTTTTGTTTTTTCAATAAACTTCGCCAATTTGATACACAATAGGAAATATATCTCGCTCCATAGTTCGGCAGTAAGTTTGCTGACTCAAATATAAAATTACTACATTGAGGATTTTGAAATGCAAAAGTCAAAATATAAAGTTATTTCACATGTAAGTACTCAATAGGTCCTTTTTTATTTTCTTTCAATTGGATCAAATTTTGTTTTTATTCATAAATTGTAAACTTAAATCCACTGTTGGATATTAGCCTCCCTCACAATTCAGAGATGTTACCGTAAGACCTACCATCGAGAGAATAATAATTTTTATAAGTCCGTTTTTATAAGTCCGTCTGAATAACCAATAGCTGCTGTCCATCTACTGGTATTTACTTCCACAGTGGGAGAACTTAGGAGAAATGAGGAAGACTCTGTATGCTAACTCGAAAAGCTAGCAATTATTATATATTTATTATATTTCTTATTCATAATTTACTATAGTGTAGTAAAATTTATAGTAATTAATAATTACTTAGTAGTAAAATTTATTAATCATCTGTTAAATATCGCGCTCTTATGTGAAATGCTACAATGATGTGTGTATTGGATGAAATAAAACCTTCCATGACAGATAACTGAAAGCGTAAGATTTATACTCATGTGAATATTTTTATATTTAATCCGATAGCTTATCAGACTTTTAGAGAATATAATATCTTAGATTATTTAAAAAGAATAAAACTCCAAAGCCTTATATTCCACAGTACCTACCGTACTGATTTCATTAGGCACCTAGCTAGATGACAGATAGATGATTACAATGAAGTGTTTCGTAACAGTAAGCGGTACATCCACGTAGTGTCGCTTCATATGCATTATGATTATTATTTTCCGTTTATTGTGTGCTTGTTTGAGCTTGCGTATAAACAAACGAAGCTCTGTCCAAAAGCGGAAATGTCTACATTTTTGTTTAAGAGCTATATAAGATAATTTATAATCACTAGATGTCATACCACGTATTACATTGTATATCTAAAAAAAACTAAATTATGATTTAAACAACACTTTATTTAATATACCTACATTTTCTTCTCACAATTTATATATAATCTTCTGCGCTTCTGCGGGAAATACTTCATTTGATTTCTTTGGTATAAACTTGTAGAACCGTACACCTGATCAAAAAATAATCATTAGTATTTATATGGTACCAGTTCATGAAAATATATACATGAAAATATATACATATCATGAAAATATATACTATAATAAACTGATTTGAAAATTCTTGCCGCTCCACTTAGTTCATTATGCAATAATGCAGTATTTATTATTGGCTATACCAAGTCGAGTTTACAATTAAAAATATATTTAATAGTATCATATAATAAAAAGTGACATGTTATTTTGTAATGAACTTCTATTATATTCTGCTCATTATGATTAGTAAATAAAATAATAAAAATATTAATAAGTATATACAATACAAATAAATTGTTTTACATTGGCAATAAATATGCGTTTTACTAACAATAAAAATTGAATTGTAATTAGTACTGACCAGTAGGATTTATCCGAGTCTCAAATTTATTATTTGGGTCGTAAGCTCTATTTATCTCTTCGTTAAATAAATCCTGAAAAAACGGTGTTAGTAAAATATGTAATAATATTATTTTTCTGGTCAATTAAATCAAACATAAAATTAGCGATATACGATATTATTAAAAAAAATGTAACGTAATGTCACAACAAAAATTAAATATTATTAATAGAATGTAAGACGATCTGAACAAAGGAACTGTATCGAAAATAATTAGCACATGGTGACGAGTCAGTTCATTTGGACAGGATTTTATTATTATTGTTTAAATCTCTATAAAAAAGATTTTAGTTAAGAGAACTAGTTCATTATTAGTTTCAGAGTTATTATACATTATGTTATTCATTACTACGACAGGTGTTCCGACTACATAAATCACTTGACCATTTTATTTGCTTAAATAGATCATACATATAGTAATACAAGTACAAGTACAAGTACATAAATACAAACCTGGACTTCGAAAACTTGTTTACTTATTTTCATATCGTCAAAATTAACGACTAGCGTATATGGTGCGCCATCGTCTCGTGTATTGACAAACGCAACTGCGAAAGACCCATCGTATAATTCACGAGTCCAAATCTACAATAATAAAACAAGTAATATAGTACACAATATTATACAAAGCTGTATTATCACTGACTAATTGACATCTTATATGGGAAACTCTAAGAGATGAAGGGTAAGTTTGTTCAACGGAAATGTTTGAAGACCGCTCGAGACAAAGGAATTATATCCAAACCTTGAAAATCTGAACCTGGTAAAAAGTTGTTCGTCGGCCCGCTGGAACCGTAATACCTACCGGGGTCGCCCTCGAACAAAAAATGGTGACAAGTGCGAACACATAGGTGTGGGGGGGGAGGCCTGATTCGAAGGTGTTAATGCTGGTAGACTGATGGCTTTTGCAGCTTTATTGACCCGATTTAAACGCGCCCCCGAAAAGACGACGGCCGCATAACGTCTTATACGATCCGGACGACGAAACGGCGTCATTCAGATCCATCCACGATACCAACACTCCCATGCACTCTGGCTCTAGCAAAACCCGTAGAGGAGAGAACACTTTTACACCGGCCATTTACACGAAATTCTCTCACGTACCTTGTCGGTTCTCATCCCCCAGAACTTAGGCCTAGGGAACTAATAGGGACTATGGTTACTTTGGTCCAATCTTCCCCTACATGTTTAACGTAGCGTTATGACGAAATTAAAATCTTTTTTACGGCGAATATGAAAATTCTTTTTAATGACGAAATTAAAATGATTTTAATTTCGTGTGTAGATACCTCCGATACGGCGTATTGCGATTTGCGCAGATTCCCAAACATATTTTACTTATGTTTTATAGGCTACCAGAATTAACATGTTCGAATCAAATAGTTTTTTAGAAATGTTTAATACTGGTTTGTGTTCGCTATCTTCATAACGCTGTCATCTATATCGGTGCGTGTACCGGAACATTATCTTAATAAATAAAAATTGTTATTAAGAAAATTAATAAAAAAATTGATTATCCAGCACGACACAACTATTTTTGATAAGATAATCTATATCTTATCATATATATAAGATGGAAATGGAAAGTAGAGTAGGTGAACTAAATCCAGTTATTTTAGTTTATATTTCCTAAAACTTCGTCATATCTCTTTAATAATAAAATATTAATTGTGCATGAAACTGAATATCAATTAGACATAGTTCTATATTTAGTTAAACCTCCGTTGATTGATTATTTTAAAAGAAAAAAACAATTTTGGGATCACAAGTTATAATTTGAGCGTAACCGTTGTAGGTGGTACTAAACAATGTTAATTGTAATATGTCACTTAATAACTTAAACTAATAAACGCCTTATAAAATTAAAACGAAATTTCTTTTATTTAAATTTCATTATAATATATTTGTATATGAACACTTACTTCGCATCCAGATTTCTTCCATACTCGCTTTCCCTGTTTTCCAAGTGAGTCTTGGTCGACCGCAATGATTTCCTTGTTAAGGAGCACGGACTTATATTCGGGCCTGATAGTAGCTAAGTCTACACTCATGAGCAACGGTGCAGCCAACACTGACCATACGGCCATTTGCACACGAGCCTGATCCAGCGATAGCCCGTAATTGCCAATTATTAGCTGAAATTCGGTAAACAAATGATTTTAAAGGACTTCTCGTTTTCATTACAGGCCCTATATATACGCCACTACGATATTGTAAAAAAAATACACGGAAAGCCAAAATAAGTACAATGTTTTTGTGTTGTCGATCGAAATAGTGCAGCGTTATGTTTTTTGTAATGTGAGTCTGAGTGTTTTTTCAATATCATTTACGTATAATACAGAATTTGTAACCGAACCTATGATAAACGAAATCCTAATATGGGACCATGATTAAAACATTCCATTTATTATTGTTAATATAGTTTTTACTGCCTATATAGTCATCCCGATAAAGAACAGACTTTGACTTTCCACGTTTTTTCAAGGATAATAGGCGAGACATCCAAGCACGGAATAAATACATATATTATATAGGTTACAGGTGTTCGTTTATCCCAATGCAAGAATTGAACTCGCGACCAATTACTCCGAAAGCAATAATATCGACATTAAACCATTTAGGACGAGAATTAAATAAATATAAATTAAAGGTAAAAGAAGAACTTTTGGCATTCATTGATTACTTCTATGACTCCGTTGGCACTCACTGTATTCAAATTATATGAAACTCCTGACACCAAAATATATTTTTATGCTACGTGAAATTGCTGTTAAGAAACGACAGGCATTAATTTTTATATGATTTATGATTACCACTAGAGTTTATAGTTTTGTGCAAAATAATATTGTCATCAGTTGATACCCGGTAAGAAGTGAGCACTACAAAAAAGTTGAGAAACAAGAACAAAAGTTTAATACAATTAGGTATAACCAGTCAAGGCCTAATTTTAAGAGTTTTGGATAAATAT
>JASFAT010003841.1:12500-14968 GCA_031353405.1 Baronia brevicornis
GCAAGTGTTTTAATGCCATTAGGAAAACGCTTTCTGTCAGGAACCATCCGATGATTGGAATCGCGTTCCTTCTCCAGCCAGCAATCGTCAATTGCTACATAATTGTACCCCGCATCGAGATAGCCTTCACTTGCCATTATATCAGTCATTCGCTTTATTAGTGATTCACTACAAATGAATATTATGTATTATATATAAACTATATCAATTCCAAAATTTTAATTTATTTTTTATATGAAATTCATTATGGATTGGTTTTGCATATACAAATATTTTAAATTATTATTCGTTAAATATTTACAAATTCTTCTTTATTTTAACTACTTATTGATACTTATTATCCAAAGACATGTGAGAATACAAAACATATTTTTTTACATGCAATCGTAAATGGTCGAAGAAAGCATACATTTTTTTTCGGTTTTCCTTTCGGCTATGCCACTTGAGTAACAAAGAAACAGGACCGACACCATTCCTCATATTGGCACGTCACATCATTTACTACAATCGTATTGTAGCTTTAAATATTCCACGTGATGATAAGATTAATTGACATATGTTTTTTTTATATATTCACGCCTATCCCCTGCAGGGGTTGGCAGAGACCACAGAGCTCCATCCGCTATCATTCATCGCAGTGAAACGGCTCTCCATTGGTCGCTTTTCGCCCTCGTGAGAATCAGGACGTGACGGGTGGCGAACCACGTCGCCGTCATTTTTCGACAAGTTAGGTATTTTAAATTCTTGTTAGCGAATCTCACGAGCCGCCGGGGAGAATGGAGGTCAGCCCCAGCAGAGCCCTGCATGCTGAGGAAAGGCACCATAGTACCCGGGAGAGCTCGATCCCGGGACGGTCGGCACGCTTGCGACTAAACTTGCCCTTAGCCAAGCATCCTTTGGCACGGCAGATCGTGGATTGGCGGAGAGGAAGAGAAAGTATAGTGAAGAAAGGAAAGGGCAGAAACGGAAATGCGGATTGGGGGGGTTACCAGACTCGGAATAAATATTTATAAATCCATATATATATTTATTCCGATGCGGGAATCGAACCCGCGATCATTAACTCCGTGGGTGGAGTACCCCGCCACTGAGCCAATCGGTCGCCTGTTTTAAAACATTCTATTGTATAATAGAATATTTTAAAAGGTTCCTATTCCAATTAATGGGTGGAATAAATCGCAATAAGATATATTAAACATAGTAGTAAACTTTAGTATACATATACCTAATACATTCCCGCGGATATTTTTCACAATCCGTGATGCACCTGAAACGCTCCCATGTGAGCCATCCCATCGGTGGAGTTAGCGCTAACCCGTTGTCTAAAGCCAATGTTGTAGACAACATTACCAAGAACACAATCCATGATAGCGCCTGAAAAATCTCTCATTTAATAAAATGAAAATTTTCAGCTTATTTATGTCTTCTGTACTTATGTCTTCTGCATCTTTTCTTTAAAAAGATAAAATGTAGCAGTTCGACAAGATACATGAGTAAAGGCCAAACGTTAATAATAAAAATAGCTATCGAATTAATGCAATGAAATACGAAGTAGTATTTGTTTAATAGTATTTGTATAATAAATACTTGTTTTAAAGATATGATAATAAATATTAAATAATTATTTTAATTGATTACATTTATCCCATTACATCCACACTTTTGACAAATATTCATTCCATTAATTAGGAGCCGAATGCTAATTATTGACGGGCCATATTTAGACTTTAGTCTAAAATATGGCCCGTCAATAATTAGTAACGACACTCTATAGTTATTTTCATTTTTTCAACTATTTTATAAAACAACAACAACGAATGTAAGAATAATGTTATATAGTTATAATTAAGAGCAACGGTACTCGCTACAAATCAATTTGCTCCAGTTAATTATTATACCATTTTGCAACAATGAACTATATACTTATTTTATGGATACACTTTGTATTTTTGTTGAACAACTAATGATCAAAACAACGTTCATCGTAGAATCAGAGTTTAAATTATAACAAGGAATAGAGTGGCTCATTGGAGTAAATAAATAAAAGTTTGTTCAATAACGAAATTTATATCTGATACATTATGATAATGATAGTTGAATGAGATTAAATTGATGATTAAAATACAATAATAATTTATTTTTTGGTATTGAAAAATAATTTCATTGAAATACAAAACAAATACTAAAAAACTGCACACAGATGAAGTTTCTTGTTGTTTGGTTCTGTGTAGAACTATAGGTACATCTTTTTGACAATCGGTTGACCCATTACTAATAGTACCTGCCTAGACCTGGGTGACAAAAATTCTGGATTTAAATTACCTCAAAATAAAAGATTCTTTTTGGCCCCCTATATGTCCTACAGCTCGGGACTGTCCCTCCTCTCATGTCATGCCTCTCATGTCGGAGCAACATGGACATTAACCTACCACGCTTGTCCAAGGTAGATAAGCGGAGCACCCAGATTC
>JASFAT010003460.1:0-13762 GCA_031353405.1 Baronia brevicornis
AATATCTTATACACATTTTATCAATTTGCATTTTATATTTCCTTTGCCGGAAGGGCGACATGTCTATATAAAAAAAAATGATTTTTAAAAAAATTATATCGACAACTCAAAATTCAATATTGTAACAAAAATTATACCTTTATATTTATATGAGAATACTGAAAAGGAATGCCCTATACCGGTGGATGGAACGGAGCTTTATGTGGTTGGTTATTCGTGGGATACATATGCAAACCGTCGGCAAGCGGCATATTATATTACTGTTTAAGCTCCCCGTATGTTGAAAATATTTTATAATTCAATGTAAAGGACTCTAAAAGATACTCTCAAATATTTTTTCTTTGCGATATTAAAAGGTATAACTTAAGTTTGAATTATATATTATGGTTTTAATACGAATTTTCACAAATTTACTAAAGGTTTTAGACTCTAATAGAAATAATCTCTTCTATATAGACAAAATTCGTTCATAATGTTCAAACTGTTGTCATATCCGTCTTTGTATCTGTTTTTCTTCCATGAGACTAACGTCTCTCAAGTTATATGCCTAATACCTACTTTAATAGACAGGTTCACTATCAAGACTTAATTTATAATAATGTATTTAATTCCATAAATGTTAGGAGGAATACAAATTGGTGAGAAATCTTCTCGAAATTTTTAAGACTGCCATAACATGATTCATGAATTAATTATCAAATTCAATGATTTTAAAAAAAACAATATAACTATGATAATATTTTCTCGCATAGATGAAAATATAAATTTTCATCTATGTGAGTATTTTTTTTGTAGAAAGTACTAAATCAAAATTTTAGTATGCATTGTGTGGGCAATCACTCTTAATTTCTGTTAAATAAATTTCTTATTACTAATAACTACGCTTAATTTCTGTTAAATGTTTTATTTAATAACATTGGTGCTACAATTTTCTATAGCTTTCAAAACAATTTTTCTGTCATTCGCTATTGTCAAATGTTTTCTCGCAGTTCAAAGCTGTATAGACTAATAAACGCTGTGAAATTTAAAAACAGACATTTAAAAATATTTGCAGATATATTTTAACGCCGAAATTCTGACACTATTTTTTTAAATGATCAATGTTTTAAAGCGTTATATATACTAACAAATCACATATATTATTTACTTACATTACATTTAACTATATTAGAATTAGAATTAAATGTATATTCCCAATGCCATTTCAGTTTCGCAACTTGGAGAATTCTATGGAACAGAGCCTCGGCCAGATGGAGCGACGAACTGCACAGGGCGGCTAACAGAAACTGGTTAGGTAGCGGTCGCGCGTCCAGTGGAAGACCACTGTACAGCAGTAGACTGCCTCAGACTGTTGATTATAATGATTAATATCTGTTGAATGCACATTCTTTGTAATATTATATTTATATTTTATTTATTATACTTCATAATTTATGTTTATATTTCTAATTAATGAGATTGATGATTATTATTACTATTCATGTCTCTTACCGTAAATTTATTAATATACGATCGTATTGTTAACATAAAATCTAGTAAAAATTTAAAATGGAATGCGCATTTCTTTTTCTTTTTAACATCATATTTTTTACGGTTACAGGAAATTCCAAGCGAGTACACTACAGGAAGGAGACGTCTTACTGCGGAATGAAGGTGCTCTATTCTATTCTGCTCTTACTGTTCACAGTTTTTCATGCATATTTTTTGCGACACAAGTTTCTTGTTAGGTACATGGAGTAATATTATTTTCTCGAACTTTCTTTCTTAATTTTCTCCAGCCTTATCATCGACATCATAATCAACAGCCCGCAGCAGTCCACTGCTAGACATAGGCCTCCCCCAATAAGCGCCACCTAGCCCAATCTTCGGCTTCACGCATCCATTTTCTGCCAGCCACCCTTCCCAGATCGTTGCAGGATCTATCCGAGGGGCGTCCCACACTGTTTTTGCCAAGACGTGGTCTCCATTCCAGCACTCATCTACTCCAGCAGTTTTCGAATCTCCGACAAACGTGACTAGCCCATTGCCACTTAAGTTTGTAAATTTGGAAGACTATGTCAGTGACCTTAGTTCTCTGGGAGATTTCTTTTTCCGAAATATATCCATCAAAGAAACTTCGAGAATCTCTGAACGGGTCTGACGGACTATCAGTATTCACGTTTCGGCACCGTTAGAAAGTATTGGTTGGACATACAAGTCTTCAGGCTCTGAGGTGTGGGTGACTATAAGGTTTGAGGGAGCTTTCTTAATACTGCCCAGCCCTGTTGAATCCTTCTATCGACTTCTTTTTCGCAGTTATCTCCACACAATCGTATGACCTTCCCGAGGTAGATATACTCCTCGACAAGTTTGAAAGTTTTACCGTTGACAATAGCCATTTGTGAATCCAAATAATCATGGAATGATACCGGAATCCAAATAAATCATTTTTATCTGGATACACTTACAGTTTCTTACTTTTCCACTATACGTATACGTCTAATATAGTAGACTGTAATATTAAAATTCTGTTAGCAATATTCTCATTTTCGATACAGCATCTTATTTACCAGCAACAACAACTAATTAAGATTTAATTGGCATCAAAGGTTCATTTGTTAGTAACAAGATTTACTTTGTTTATTTGTAAGAATTCTACAATTAAATGCCACAAACTCATATATTTAAAAATATAAGAATTTTGTATGCAGTGAAGTATTAGAGCAGACAACATGGTGTTGATAGACATATCTCGGGAGCAGTATCAAGTAAATGCACGGCAATGATTCAGTTAATCAACTCCACAGAAATAAACACGTTTAGATATCGCGTAGGCAAGTCATGTTTCTTTATAAATATAAGTGATCAGAGCAGTGTTGTATACAAAAACATTACAATAAATGGACAGTCAAAAGTTTTACTTAGCTAAGATCCGCGACAAGCTTACACTTCTTAAAGCTTAAACTTAGCTAAGTAAAACTTTTGACTGTCCACATAGTGATAGATTTCCGCAAAGTAACGCCTGACTCCATTAATAACATTACAATAAAATAGGATTTATATCAATATACTTTATAATAATAAAATCTATTCATTAATGGAGAGATTTAAACTCCAAAAGAATGATATAACTGTAAAATTCAGCACAGACTTTTATTATTAAGCTTTCGCTGTTTCATTGAAATATGTCTTAACATAAAAAATAAAATAAGTATATAAAATTTATATATTATTTTAAGTACACTAGAATCAAACATACAATGAATCATATTTTTGAAAAAATGTATACTGGCTTTTATACACCTAAATGTTATAAACTTATGTAAATCTTATTCCTCGAAGCGGTTCTACTTGACTTTGGGTGGGCATTTTGAATTTGGCTGGAGGCCACGAAACGCAACAAGTTATAATCCATTTAGAAACTTACTATGGCAAGCAATGATACAAATTAGTTCTTATTTTCAAAAATATGCCTTACTATTATCATTTAATAATTTCAAAAGATTGTACAGTAAACTTTAGGAATAACAAAAATATTTTTAATAATCTCGACCATACTAAAAAGGTTTGCCTAAGCCGACACGCTGAAAAATGTACAAAAAGTAGAATTCATTAATACACACTCATAGATATCACAAAAATCAATATAAATGTTAATATAAAATTAGATCTCTCTCAGAAGAAGTGTCGAAAAATGAAGTATTAAAAATTTCGATCCGTTAATAATGGTAATAGCTCCAGTTGATACGGGGAGGGATAAAAGTAATAATAACTGTTAATCCCATTGCTCAAACAAATGAAGGTATTTTATTAAATGATATATGATTAATTTGTATATTAATAATTGTATTTATAAATTTAATAGCATCAAAATTGATGAAATAACGGGTAAATAATTCTTCTAGAAAGTAATTACGTAAGAGAGTGAAGTAATAATCAAAAACGTATTATTTATTCAAGGAAATTCTATATTAGGAGCTTCTCAGGAGGGGGAGGGGATAAATAAAGTGTGACATCGAGTGACAAGAGACTCACTTTTTGGCACCACATGAATAAATTTCTTTAAATTTATTCATGTGGTGCTAAAAAGTGAGTCTGCTACAACTCTAAATTTCCACTCCTCGTGGGACAAGTCGCCTCCAAAATCATGAAATTTATCTGACGTAATTTATTGATTGCCTAACTTCAAACTTTATTATAGATTAAGATATTTGAAAAACATTTTCAGTAATAACATTATATATCTCTATTTTGATTATAAAAATAGTCGTGTATTCTCATCTTTTAAGTCGAAATTAAATGCCTAACTACCTTCTTCTTTAACTTTATTCTTTTGAAAAATGAGCCATGGTTAAATGTGATAGATTGATTCGTTAATCGTCAATATAGCGATATAAAATGTATAATATAACATTTAGGTGTATAATCTTTGTTTATAATGTTAGTTAGTCAGATTTCATGTTTTTGTGTTCTGTGTCTGTGTGTTGTCTTGTTCAATTTTAAAAAGCAAAACGTTACGTCTCAAAATTAAACCAGGAAATCCAATCCAATAGTTAAGAATTAAAATTAGTGTTTGATCACGATCAACGGTCTCTGTAAGCACAGATGAAACTATTCAAACTATAGGGGAAAAGCCGGATAGATGCCCCACTTTTTGAAAAAGCTTTATTGTTTAAAAATATGAACTTGCTGAAAATTATTTAGTATGTATCTCAAAACATAGGTCTTTTATCTTCTATAATAGCCTATGTTTGTATGCATAATTAACACTGGTTTTGAATAAATACTGTTTTATTTCACCTCTCAGAAAAGGGATAGTTGCCTACTATGGCGGATAGTCCTAGCGTGGAAAACGCTTCGGGGGATACTTGCTTCGTGCGGGGATAGTAGACTCGGTATGATTTTTATTTTGGGTAGAAAGAAATTTATACCAATTAAGGTACTCTTAACTATTTATTTAACAGTCTTTATAATTTACGGAGATCTCTTATTAAGTACAATTTTAACTATAATAATAATTTATCTTAAGAATACAACTTTGGTATTAACATTAATTTTTACTAGAAGCTAGGGTTGCTACAAAATTTTTATTCACTCTAGGGGCAACTATCCGCGAAAGTAACTAAGGCGATTATCCTTTTTGGTGCGGATACTTGCCCTTTTTATTTGCAAAATAAATAAGCACTATTTAGCAAAAAAAACATAATAAACAATGTAATTTAAACTCTAATGCATGCAAAGAAACAAAAAGTTGACTGAAACCACGATCATTAATAAAAATATTGAATAGAAATTACTTACCAATATAATTATAACGCCCGTCAAAGTTTTGCCGCGGAAGACTTTTGCTCGCATGGACAAAACACTTGCCCCTATTCCGATGGCTTAAGGCCGCGGCATTTAGGCCTCCGGGGGGGGGGGGTCACTACTTATTGTAGTAAAGCGCAAACACATTATAAATAACTTATATTCCTAACATAGTGTATTAAAAACCTAGGCAACTATTCAACCGAGTCAACTATCCGGTTTTTACCCTAATATTGTGCATAGTCGTAAGTATTCTATAATAAAAAATTGGTACTTTCCAAATATAAAATACATTATTATAATCCTTTCCTATTCATAAGGTTTTTGTATGCATTATAACACAAATTGAACGCAGTGTTGTCGTTTAGGTATTCCCTAATATCATTTTGCCGCCAGTTATTCAAATAGGACGCCCTTCGTTGTTTTATGTTTCCCCTGTGTTTTTAATACACATTATTTGTATACATTTTTGTTTATGTCTCCATTGTGAATTGAAAATACATTTAAAGAAATCTTAATATTTTATTGAATAGAAAACTTTTTTGCATCTTGTATTCGATCGACAAATGAAATTGCTTTACCAAATGAATACATTTCATTTGTATGTTAACATTTGCAATATAAATATTGTTTAAATGCGTTGCATTAAATAGTCATCTAAATTTTCCTTAAATTCAAAGTCCTTTAATTGTAGTTTTTCAATATATTAAAGTATTACAGTTACAGAAGGTAGAATTAGATTCATAAAACCTTTTTTCAGTCGGCTAAGTCTTTCTTAGCTGACTGAAAAAAGCCATCTCTACTAAATGAAACCAAGAGTGGAGACCGCCTGCTTAGCATGGTGACTTTTAACAATTTTTATTACTTGTATTGGCTTTAATGAGAGTCATCAATACAGCCATAATGCAATAGGCTCCCTAAAAACTGAATCCCACGCATAGTGGGCGAATTATGGAACGCAGATTGGTATATAACGAATTTATTTAGCTTGACCCCGTATAATTCTTTGTTTCAAACCTTGCGACGACTTTTTCAACTCCTTCCATTGCCGTTTTAACATTCCACGGTTTCTTATGAAACTTCGCAGATACGTTGAGTTCCCGTGAGAATATAATATTATCATAATTTCAACTTGGTAGCGACGGTCTGTCAGGAGATGGGCATTGGAACTTTTTTACCTTCATTAGTAACCCTCTCGAGTTCGTACTCATTCGATTGTTTTTGACGACTTCAATAGATACATTAAAACTATTTAGTGAAAAAAATTAAAAAAAACGAAAATAAGAATCGTTTAAATTTTAAGTTGAATAGTTTTATTAATATACTAGAAACGAGGGTTTCATAATAATTTGTGCAACGACTCTATAATTTTTATTTGTATATGTAAAAACCGTTTAAATTAAAAGTTTTTTCAACGCCAAGGCTTATCTATTTGTATTTGTTTCCATAATCGATTCGTGCGAAAATCAATAAGAAACACATATTCTGCGCAGGAAGCATACAGCACCTTATCATATAATAATGACACAAAAAAAACACATTCTAGAAGCTTTTGTGTAATAGTCCTCAAATATTTGAAACTTGTTGAAATATGAAGCTAATATTTTGCGCTTCCATTGACATTTTCTTTAATGAGCCGTTCAATAAGTAGTTCAAGCTCCAAACTAATGAGAGCAAAGTGACTGCTTTTAAAGTTATTAACCTCCCCTTGCTCGAACTGAATTTTAAAATATTGTCTTTCCTATTTTTCAAAATGAAACAAAAAAGGGCCACAAAATAGAATCAGTCAGCCTGTAATTTAAAGCACTAACTTAAGGAGACTGTAACTGACTCTCATTTATATATATATACAAAAAATAGAAAACGTTATATAAGCTTGACACAGCACATTTTAGTTACAATTATTAGTACATTATCATGCATGGAAAGATAAATGTCATAGCAAGGAAACATACGTGTTTATAACGAAAACATATATAGTATGTTAAGCGAAATGAAACTTTGTGGCCAAATTCGCTTGTAGAATGAAAAGAGACTTGCGCATAGTAGAGTAATAAATGTAAAACTGCATTTTAACGGCAGAAAATACTCGTACTTTAAACATGTACAGACTGTTCGTTAATATATCCTAAAGTCACCGAAACAATGTATGATACTTTAATAATATATATGTAAGAGTCAGCTGAAATATTTTCAATTATTTGCGCAGTAGAGAAAACTATTAAACATTGTCGAAAAATCTTAAAGAACATCTGAAAAGATTTAGACAAATCTTTTCAACTATTCTTGTAAGCTTAGATGAACCCAAATAATTTATATAACTTTCAGTGAGGCAACGGTCTATAGGTTGACTAATGACACCGCTTAGTTAAAAAGAATTTATTGTTGTTTTCAGTTTCATATATATCTTTTGTCAATTTTTCTTAGTATACATGAATCACATTTTACAATTCATCTGAGTACAATTTCTATAATATTTACGTCGTAATTCCACAATCATGGATAATATAATTTATCGATCGCCTCCCTTATTTGTGCGTATCGAAAAAAAAATGATACACAGCGTATCTAATATTCGTATATATTTAAATACTATTTATGTAATTTTTAAACGACAAATTTAAATTCCTATGCGGATTATTAATGTATTTTTCAAAATTTCATTAATGCACTCAAAACAAATAAATTAATATTTTAAAAAGAGTTTGAACATTAACGTGAGTAGATGCTTTTAAGAAAATACATACAATTCCTTTTAGGAAGCGACTTAGGTGACATTTTTGCACACATCACTCAAGGAGATTTGTTCGTAAATAAAAAAATAGCGTCAGAAACCTGTATAAATTGCAAGTATGATATAAATATCTTCTATTGTTTTTGCTATAAATGTGACAACTTATATGTTGTTGCACACATTTAAGGCACTTTAACTTGATATATGAAATCACATCAGCATCAATCATACCAATGCAGTAAACGAAACATTTTATTTATTTTTAAAAGAGGCGTACTTACGTAGGTTAGGCGTATTACCTTAACAATACAACAGTTTAGTTTCGGACTACCAATTGATGGCGGTATTAATATTTAAAGAACTTAGCTATAAATACCGACAAGTCGGTAATGGTCAGCAGCCTATCGTCGCAAGATGGCTGACTCTGCGGTCACCAACCTGTTTATCAAACGTGATGACAATCGGAAATCTGAAGTGGAAATGTGATTTGACAATTAATAGATAATTTGCTGTGGGGTTACCGGAATAGAAGAGACTCATCCCATTTCTTCGTGTTATAATTTTATTTATTTATATTGTACGACTTCATTATGGCAGCAAATACCAATCCTAGTACAGCTGTATTGATCAAATTGTATAAATATTTATAAAATAAAAGGTTCTGCCCATCCCCGCTTAAAGTAAGTTCTAAGGTATTTTTTGTGTAATATATAACATATACATATGATGTAAGATTAACTCGTGAAAAAGAAATCTTAATTAATTTAATTAAATAATAATTCATATCTACATTGCAAAAAAAAAACATTTTTTTACACTCTTTTTAAAATATAAAACACGAATTACTAAGCCTGCGAATATCTACATAGACTTTACGTTTCGTGCCTTCCGTGAAAGATAGCTGGATAATGTTGGATAGGCACGCGATCCCACCTAAGTTAATATAGTGCCTTCATGTTAACATCTGACAATAAACTGCACTTATAAACCTTCATTTATAATTTTTTTTAAACCTTTAATTTTATCTTACGGATACTCTACTTATTATATTTATCTTATCTATATCTTTTAGTTTTCACACAAATAATGTGATAAAAATATTACCGTAATATGTTATATTGATGATGCATATTAAGTTTATTTTTTTAATTATGTTTTAAGGCTTTTTTAAGTTGTAAGGCTTAACTCGCAACACTTCTCTCTTAATGCGGCTTACAAGTATATTCTTATTAGTCGCTTAGTAACAGCTTCGCTAGTTAAGTCGCTTTTTTCGGGCACAGTTAGCACTACGAATATACTCAAAGATATCCGTATTACCAGCGAAATTACAAATGCATTGCTGGCCTTTGATGGACACATGTTCGGCTCTTGTTGCTGACAGCCGTTTTTCGGTAAGATTTAGTTTAAGTTCCAGTAAAAAACACACATTATTATTTTTCTATTTTTGTTTGCCTGTCGCGGATCGAAGCTAAGGAAAAATTCTGATTGTCCACATATTCCATTTCGGTTTATTTATAACCAAGTTTTTGGCCTAATATAGATTTTCGTATAACAAAATAATTCCCTATGAATATATTACTTGCTCAGGAAAGTAGAAGAAAACACAAATTTGTGTTTAATCGTCTATGAAGTACGGGGACCGATAGCAGTATTGTTACTTTTATATTTTCACTATATCAATATAGAAAAATATTTTTGTCGACAAAATACAAAACGAAGAAATCTTTATCTCGTACCATGGTAAAGCGAATAAATTTAACTTACTGTACAGTGCATGAAAAATAATATCCGGGTGAGATTTATAATGATTTACAGTAAAACAGTAATACAGGAATGCTAATAATAAATAATAAGTATTTAAATCGTTTTAAAATTTCCTCTTTTAAATAAAATTATTTAATTAAACGATATATTGTAATTAAAGAAGCATAAGTTTTAAATGTATTCACTTTTCCAAACAACACGAACCCCTTTGAGGCCGAACACCGCCTCACAAACGTGACGTGACTGCAAATCTTCGTGTACAAAAATGTTCTGCAAACTGAATACCCAAAATATTGCTTGAAATTTGGAAGCTGACGCCCTTTGTAATATGAAATATAGTAATTGTCGCAAAATATTTATATATTCGTCAAAAAAATTGGTCAAAATTTTACAGTTTGTAAATTTTTGCTCCGCATCACAAATTAATTGCCTCCTTAATGAAAGTGTCACACTCTCATTGGCAACTGACTTCTGAGTAATAGCATTGCTGAAGTAAATGTAGAACTACTCTTCGTTGTCAGTGAATGTTAAAAGCTAGAAGTATTACATGGCTGCTTTTGATGACGTTCGGCTTATTGTACAGCCCATAAAGCTCGTGGTTGTAAAGGGTGCGCCATCGCTCATTTTCCAACACCGGACCAAAGATACGCCTTAAAATTTTTCTCTCAAAGGTGAGCAGAGAATTTTTCATATTCTTTGGTCAACACCCAACACTCCCAGCCGTATTTAAGAAGAAGAAAAGCAGAAGCATTTTAATGCTTCTCGAGAGTAATTTTGAGCGTAAATATCGTACAGGCCGAAGAAACATTTATTTACAAAGGCTGCAAGGATTCTTCTGTTTGTGTCTGCTGATACATTTTAATTCCTCGTTACTAAGGATCCTAAATAAACAAATTCACTTTCAGAGTCAAAGGTGTAGTTCTCGTATATACTTGACGGTTTCAATATTCTTCAATACGTTATATGATGTAGATTTAATAATGTCTCATATTGTGTGATTTCATCAGCAGTCTGATCAAAATAAACAGATAGAAATAAATTATTTTTGAGATAAAAATATTTAAGTAAGAAACACGTTACTAGAACAAATTAAAAGGAGTACAAAAGAATGCAAAAAATTAATACGAGTGTAAATGAATTCTTGTACAAGAAACAACTTCTAATTATGTTTTCTCAAATTTCTTTTTCTTACGCATTAAAGTAACGCTACATTGTGAGTTACAATTATTAAGTAAATATTTCAATAAATCTGCAAAGGCTGCCAAAGTTTGAATCCCAAACGCTAAAAAGTTACGATCGCATATAAATCAGCTAAATAAGTTTACTGAGTGCTTAGTTATGAATTTTTAAGTGTTAGTCGCGTACCTTATTCGTTTTGTACCCAAAGTTGTGTTCTAATATCTCAATAAATTTCAGGACATTATTCTATTATAATTTGTTACTTAAATGATTACGAAAAATAAAAAAACTAGCTGGGCGGAGTTTTTACTTGATGAGATTTACTAAACAATAAATATCATAAGTGAAAATTCTAATTATTGTTTTTAACTATGCTTATATATTTTATAATTTAAAAGATATGAATATCGTATTTTGTTACTTATAATCATGACCAGAAACAAGATTCTGTACACAAACTCGGTTACTGAATACTCATTGCGCGCAGTTGACGTTCGATCGAGCTCTGTCAATACCTAGCATTATATACGAGCAGTGCTGCCACGTCGACTGACCCAGATAATTTACATTCCAACACTGGCAGTTGCAGATATGAGATAATTAAGAAAATTAAATAAGATAGCTTATTATATAGAAGATTTTGATAAAAAGAATACATTTAAATTCAACCACCACATTGTCATTAATAAAAAGTATCTTATATACTACATATGTACATGCTGTCCATATAATGCTTTTCTCTGCCAACTCTAGGTTCAAAACCGAAAGTTGACATTGTTTTTCATATATTTTGACGGAATTTTAAAAGCTGACTAATATAAAATTTTTCTTAAGAGTAGTAATTACAATTTTTTTTAAATAAATGTTAATAAAATCAATTCAAAAATATTTTTTGAATTGATTTTATTACAAAAATGACTGAATTATTTATTTTTATAAAAACACATAATACTTAATTTTAGTGTTATAGAGTCAACACTAAACTTAAGTTTTATGTGTTACTATAAAAATAATTATCGACCTTTATCTACCTTTATCCTAAAATTCTCTAATTAATACTTCAGGACTCTAGAAAGGTCTATTGAGAAATCGTTTCTCATAGTCATGAAGAACCACAAAATTAGTATTTAAAAAAAATGTTAATGGCATACGTATATTTTGGCTGATTTCACAAAACAACAAAAGTGACCAAAATTTTGTCAATCTTCTGTTAACTTTTTAATTATAATTTCAGCAGAGCTTTGAAATAGGAATAAAACACTTTAAAATTTACCTTCAATAAAAGTAATTTAATCCTTGACGACAAATGAGATCACAAATGAAATAATCCTTGTGAAGAAAATTAATAACATTATATTAACATTCTGATAATAAATACTGAATTAATTTTGCTCAACGTAATAATATAAATTTTTTGACTTTTATAATCCAAATGGTGCAACAATTAATTTATGATTCCTACAAATATATACGACGATCCCGTAGCAAAAAAAAATTATATGAAAGCAGATATTTGTCCCCAATCTGTTTGTACACTTTATCCGAGTTTTACTTAAACATAAAATGTTATAGTAACAAATTTTGTATTTGCTTTTTTTAATTTGTTTGATTTAAATAAATTTACCTGTTTTTTAATTTTGTTTATAATAGAGTTAATCAAGCAAGGTTACGCACTTAAAAACTCTACATTAGAAATAAAATAACAAAACGGAAATAAATTACCTCCAAATCAACAAGGTTAGTAAAAGATTCACGTTAAATTTATTACAAGGTTACGTCAACAACGCGCAGCTCATAAGACAAAATTAATTTGAATCAAAGCTTTTGCGATTTCCTTTTATATGTTCTGTACCTATACAACAACAAAAGGTAAAAAGAAAACTCAAAACATTAAAGGTTCCTTTTTCAGCAGTTTATCACAATTATAACACCATTAGTTTGAAAATTACATAATTGTTAGTATGCACATATCTTTTTATGAAAAATTTAATGAATATACTTGTATATTTTAACTATTAATTTTTTAATAATTAAAAGAATAATAATAAATTATACAATTGTAGACGATAAAAGTGACATCTCAATGAGCATTAAATACCTACCTTTTAAAAGGAAATAGTAGAAAAATGTAAATTATTTTTCTTAATATACTTTGGGAAAAACTACATGTAATCTAACAGAAAAATCACATCATTATTCTTACCAAATGTATTGAAATTGTTTTTTGATTTAATGTCAACAAATAACAATTAAATTCTAAATATGGACACATAAATAATTCATACTTATTTGTCTATGAACAAAGAAAAACAAAAGCTTATTCTACTAAACATAGGTAAGCTAGATGCGTATTTAATTCACTTGATCGAATTTCAATCGGTATCTGTCAATGCATAGTATGAAATACAAACAGCGCAGCCACGTTGGCCGACCCAGATAATCTGCATTCCGGTTCCAGCGGTGCAGATTCAAAGATAATTGAAAACGCGAACGATTTACTTTTTTAAAAATACGTTTTCAAATCAAAATTCAAACGGCAATGGCCCTTAATTGAGTACAAGTTACGCTTTCAATCTTGGAGTTAATAAAAATTCTTGTAACATTAAGTAATGACATTACTAGTTTTAAAATAAAGAAAAGGTTCCTAGAAAACTGTTCCTAAAAAAAATGCATACATACAAATCTTGTTTATGTTTTAAGAATTATGTAACAACTACTACTACTGTTGTACTACTGCTGTACTGTGTATTCTCTTAATTATTTAATCACTTATCCAATAGACTAAATTTAATTTAATTT
>JASFAT010000964.1:0-39001 GCA_031353405.1 Baronia brevicornis
AGGTATATTCTCCTCTTTTAAAATATAATCTGTCGCATGCTGATTGGGATAAGTTCGCTAATGTTACAGATGATAAAATTATTAAAATGGATTTATTTAGCGTTTCTAATATTGAAGATCTTTATTCAAACTTTGTTCGATGTTTGCTCTTGGCAGCCGATACTTGTTTTCCAATTAAGAAATCTGGAGCAGACAAAATCTGTTCTCCTCCTTGGTGGGATAAAGAATGTTCTACCATGGTTCACAAACGTAAACAGGCTGAACGCTTGTACTGTTCCTCTATGAATCTTGCTAATTTTTTAAACTATCAAAACGTAGCAGCTCAAACATTAAGACTTTTGTCTGAAAAGAAAAAAGTAGGTTGGCGTCGTTTCTGTGAAAGTATTTCTCCTTTTACTCCTTCATTTTTGATGTGGAAAACTATAAAAAAATATCGTGGGGCATTCTCAGATGATTCTCTGTGTTGTGATTCTCTCTCTTGGTGTGATGATTTTGCTGACAGAATTGCTCCTCCATGGGTGCCTTCCTTAGCTGAAGCCACTAATCTAGATTTTGGGTGTGTAGTCAAGGATGATCCTTTATTTTTTGATAAAATGAATGATCCATTTTCTGAAGAAGAATTTTATGTGGCCATTCAAGACTTGAAAGATTCCTCTCCGGGTGTAGATGGTATTCCGTATTCTTTTATTTCGAAAGCTGGCTGTTCAACGAAACAATTTTTCTTGCAACTTATAAACAAAATATTTGTTACTGGCTTTATTCCAAAAGATTGGAAGACACAAATAATTATCCCTATCCCTAAACCTGGCAAAGATCCTTCCAATTCTTCTAGTTATAGGCCTATAGCTTTATCTTCCACTCTGTCTAAAATCATGGAGCATTTGATTAAAAATCGTCTTGAATGGCTAATAGAAAGTAAACAACTCTTGGCAAGCAGCCAGTTCGGCTTTCGAAAGGGTTTTGGTACCATGGACAGTTTATCTGTCCTCATTTCTGACCTTAGGTTGGCTTTTTCTAAGCAGGAATCTGTAGTCGGGGTTTTTCTGGACGTCGTTTCAGCTTACGATAATGTGGTTCTTCCACTACTAATTCAGAAAATGAAATCTTTATGTGTGCCTTCAAGGATTATTCAATTTATTTTTAATTTATTTTCTGGAAGATCGGTTATAATTAAAATTCGGGATAAATTTCTTCCGCCAAGACTTATTTGGAAAGGCCTTCCTCAGGGTTCAGTTCTGAGTCCTCTTCTATACAATATATATACTCGTGATCTTGAGCATTCTGTTAATTCGTTTTGCAATGTTTTACAATATGCTGACGATGTCGCTTTATATTTTTCATCTAAATGTTTCTCCGAACTATCACGTCGCTTAAATTCTGCTGTTCATTATTTAGAAATCTGGCTTAACGAGCACGGTTTATCATTATCTCCTTCTAAAAGTAGTGTTATTGTGTTTTCTAGAAAAAGGTTCCCTCCTGCTATCTCAATTTCTTTGGATAATCAAACAATTCCTATCCATGATGAGGTTAAATTTCTTGGAGTTTTCCTTGATTCAAAACTTAGCGGTATTTCCCATTTGCGTTACATTGCCAAAAAATGCGAAAAAAATATAAATATTCTTAGATCTTTAACTGGTGTCTGGTGGGGTTCTCATCCATATACGTTAAAATTATTATATAATGCTCTAATTCGAAGTCATCTTGATTATGGTTCCTTTTTACTAGAACCTTGCAATAAGCAGGCTCTTTTTGCTATAGATAAAATTCAATATAAGTGTTTACGTTTAGTTTTAGGTGCCATGAAATCATCGCCTACTAATGCTCTTCAAGTTGAATGTTGTGAAGCTCCTCTTCATTTGCGTCGGCAATATCTTTCTGATCGTTTTCTTTACAAAACTGCTCAACTTTCTTCACACCCCCTTTTGGGTAAACTACGTGTCTTACGTAATATTGTGACTTCATGCTCCTACTGGGTTAACAAAGATATTCCTTGTATTATGAAAAGCTATGAAAAGTACATTTCTTATAATTTTCCTAATTATCAGTCCCCTGTAAATCCACTTTTTGCTTGTTCTTATGAAGCTTTAGTATTTCGTCCAGCAATTATCTTGGACTTTGGTATTCCAAAAGATTGCCCGTTAGCTCAAGAAAAATTTAATCATAAATTATATACAGAATGGCAAGATTATTTAGTAATGTTTACTGATGCCTCAAAATTATCTGAAACTAGTTGCGTAGGTTCTGCTGTTTGGATTCCAAAATTCAAAATAATTTTAAATTTCAAGTGTCCTTCGTCGTGTTCAGTTTTTACTGGTGAAGGAATTGCTTTATTTGAAGCTTTATCATATGCTGAGTCTCATAAAATAAAGAAATGTATTATATTTACTGATTCACGTAGTTGTCTTCAAGCGATTTCTTCCAATTTATTCAAGAGCAAATCTAAGTTTCCCATTATCCTTAAGATAAAGCAGATTTTATATCAATGTTTTTGTCAAGGTCTTGATTTACATCTGGCATGGATTCCGAGTCACAATGGCATTTGTGGTAATGAAGTCGTTGACCAATTGGCAAAAGATGCTATTTGTTCTGGTTCTCTAACTCATTTTTACTCCTTCTCTCATGACTTATGTTCCATTGCTAAGGTAGACTTGTTTTCAAGGTGGAACGTCCTTTGGTCTAAATCAAAAACTGTAAAGGGGAGATATTTTGGAGATATTCAGCCATCTATTCCTTCAAAACCGTGGTTCTTTCTTTTTCCTAAAGCCAATAAATCTGTTACATCAACAATTTGTAGAATCAGGTTGGGTCATATTTGTTCACCTGTATTTTTAGCTAAGCTTAGAATCCGTGATAGTTCCATTTGTGAGTGCGGATTGGAAGATGGTAATGTTGATCATATTTTCTTTAATTGTCCTAAACTTTCTTATTCTTTATATGATGTCATCCCTTCAAGTATTTCTCGTCCAGCTAATCTTAAATTCTTAATGGGTTTTGTTTTTACCCCTTTTGTTAAGTTGTTATCTGATTTTATTGCTGCTAATAAAATTCGTTTGTAGTTGCTGTAGTCTAATTCTTGTTATATATGTTATATCATCTGTTTAGCTTAATTATTATTATTGTTTATGTCATTTTGCTCTTTTAATTTTAATAGCATTAAGATCATTTTCTTCTTATTTATGTGTAGTTTAACTTTTTGTTGTTTCCTTTTTTTATCTGTCTAATTCTCTTGTGAAAGTTACCACGGTGCGAGTTTTTTTCTGTTTATATATTTCGTTATTTTTTAAGTTTTTATTTGATTGTGTGACTTCCATGATTGACTTGACACTGGCAGAATTCACTGATAGTTGCCATAAACAAATAATTGAATTGAATTACTATTTACATTAGTAGTAAATAATTTATGGTTGGAATATTTAAATTAACATATATAGATATAATAAAATTCGTTTGTAGTTGCTGTAGACTAATTCTTGTTATATATGTTATATCATCTGTTTTGCTTATACATTCGCATTAATTAATTATTATTATTGTTTATGTCATTTTGCTCTTTTAATTTTAATAGCATTAAGATCATTTTCTTCTTCTTATTTATGTGTAGTTTAACTTTTTGTTGTTTCCTTTTTTTATCTGTCTAATACTCTCGTGAAAGTTACCACGGTGCGAGTTTTTTTCTGTATATATATTTCGTTATTTTTTAAGTTTTTATTTGATTGTGTGACTTCCATGATTGACTTGACACTGGCAGAATTCACTGATAGTTGCCATAAACAAAGAATTGAATTGAATATATAGATAACATTGAATAGAATAAGGACTTAATCTTTCCTTAATATTACTGCAGTATTTGTTTTAAAAATGTATGTTGTGAAATTAGTGTAAAGATTGATGTTAATAATTGTTTGTATTTTATGTTGTATGTTAGTGTTTTAAATCTGTCTAAAAGTTGTAATATAAAATGATTTTCGCTACTAAATCATTTAACAACGTCCCTATAGCGAGAAATAATTTTAAACTGAAAAGGTTTTTTAATACTGCACATAAATGGATAAAAGACGTTGAATATCAATATATACAAAGAAGTGAAGTGCCTTCTATGCATTTTCAAAAGTCTTTGCCACGTTTGCCAATTCCAGAACTAGATAAAACTGCTGACCGATATTTAAGAGCTTTAAAACCAATTTTGACAACTGATAATTACAATGAAGCACAAAATAGAACAAATAATTTTATATCTAATGAAGGAAAAGTACTTCAAGATAAATTAGTACGTAAAGATAAACTTAACAAAGATACTAGCTACATATCTGAGTATTGGTTTGACCTATATTTACGTGACAGGGTGCCTCTACCTATAAACTATAACCCGCTATTAGTATTTCAGAATAACAGTAAATCAGAGTATAATAATCAGTTGGTTAGAGCTTCAAACTTATTAATAAGTGCAGTTAGATTCATGAATTCTTTGCGACAAAATATTTTAGTGCCAGAGGTTTACCATCTCCAGCCTAAAAACAGTGATACTCCACTATTTAGGAAGGTAACTGGTTTTTTACCAGAAGTAATATCTTGGTATGTATGATTTTTTATATACTTTTTATGTAACACCAAATCCATAAGTGAAAATGAGTAAAATTTGTAGTATAAATAAAAGGATATGAGGCTGGTGTATAGATTTAATTGAAATATAAAGTCCCATCATATTTGTGTTTCAATGTAGAGTTTTCCAAGAATTTAGCTAGGCTGAGCAGCATTTAGGAAACTTAGATCTTAGAATGTGGATGCTGACATTCCGTCTTCTTTATAAGCTCAGAGTCACTCAGAGAGCTATGGAAAAAGCTATGCTCAGAGTTTGTCTGGTAGATATGATTTGGAATAAAGAAATCTGCCTCATCTAGATGATGCGACAATCTGTCAAAGCACCTGATCTAGTGTCTGGCACGCGGCCAGAAACTGGATGTGTGAAATCGACAATTGGGCTAGGTGGTGCTTCTTTGGGGAGGCCAATGTTCAGCAGTGGACTACCGCAGGTTATTGATTGATTGATATGAGTTCTCAGGTATTTAAATAGCAGAGCACTACCATAATCAAATAAAAGATGAACCAAGTCCTTTTAGTAGTTGTATCATTCTGCAAATGACTTGATTTATCAGGAGATATATCACTGATTTTAAATAGTTGATCTAATATGTTTGATATTGGTTGAGAGTAAAAATTATTTTTTATTACTTAATAAAATTTTCCTTAGAGCAGCCTGCTCCATTGGAATGATGGCACTTTCACATCAGTAGTCTTTGATATTTGGACTTATGCCTTTCAATATTATTTTGTGATTGTCTTGTATGTACACTTTTAACCTGCGAGAGTTGGCGCATGGTCACAAAGACATTGATTATAGTCAGCACTGTACACACAGGTGATTGCATACACATCTATTCTAATCAGCATTTGATACACATATTGTCAAGCAAACCCCATTTACAGTTAGTACTCATAAAAACAGATTGCCCTATGGCTGCTTATTATAGTTGGAACCCATAATAAAAACATTGAAGAAAAAGAATTTTACTTCAATGTTTTCAATACCAGTGCTACTTCAAAAGTTAATTGGTATTGTAGTCTCAAAATACCAGGATTGAAAAAGATTAACAGGGCTCTATACTTTCATTTCTATGTTTATATATATGTGCTTGCCAAACAATATGAATATATTACAATATGAATAAAGTTCTAGCCAAATTTGTGAAAATATTTAATGTAATAAAAAGCCACCGGTTAACGCACACATGGTAAAAGCACACAATCATTTGAGTTAAAACTACCTGAACAATAATATTACTATGAAAATAATTGATTTTACTTGATAGTAATTGTTTTCTGTATTTTATCATAACATGTACATAGTAGAACAGGCTAATTTCCGTACCTTGATGTCAATATGCGCCTATTTTGCATATAACATTTACATATAATGGCTATAAAAATGAAATACAGAAAATGTCAATGATCGCCTCATCATAACTTATTTAATACAGTAAACATAATTATTACATATGGTAAATAATATTTAATTCATTAGAATGTTATTTCCAAATAATCTTCTTTTTTATGTTACTATACTTATTTTCAGGTATGGAGCGTATTTATTCAAAGCCTTTCCTTTAGACATGAGCCAATTCAATGGTCTTTTTGGCGCTACGCGTATACCACTTCCAAACAAAGATAAGATTTTTAGGGATTCAACTAGCAAACATGTTGTGGTTCAGAGGAATGGAAATTTCTTTGTGTTTGATGTTTTGGATAAAAATGGTAAAACTTTAGTATGATTATATTCTTTTGGGATTTATTTTCCTACCAAACTGAATACACTAGTAGAATTCACTGCTATTTTGCCTTAAGAAGAATTGAATTCTTTTATTTTTTTGAAAATATTGTGAATATAGTAATAATTTCATTGCTAAGACAATGATAAAAAATAATGTAAAAAATATTTAATTCATTATGCTTGGCATACTTATACAACTACTTTTTATTTTATGTTATGTATGTGGAAACACGTTTTATATATATATATATATATATATATATATATATATATATATATATATATATATATTCGAAGCTTGAAGCTACTCCAATTTTTTGTTGAAAATAGCAAATTTTATTCTAGAAATAAAATTAAAGATGAATAAAATATTTTTTTTAAAACTTTAAGGTAATTTGTTATCTCCAAATGAATTACTGGGAAATTTATCGAAAATAATGAAAGATAGCACTCAAACAGAAAAATACCCATTAGGGGTACTTACTTGTCAAAATCGAGATGACTGGGCAAAGCAGAGACAACATCTAGAGGAAAGCGGTAATAAAATGACTTTACAAATGATAGACTCAGCTATTTTTAATCTAATTCTCGATGATGAAACAATTAATGATGATAAACACAAACTTCTCAAGCACTTTTTACATGGAGATGGCACTAACAGGTACTAACATCTTACGTACAAATATATGCTGTGTGGTACCCACCATAGAATAGGGTTACTACATTTCTTTCTATGGGTGTCATAGGAGGCGACTATGGAAGCAAATACTAAAATCTTAAAATCTATTAGAATTTGCCTCATATTTGCATGGGCAACACCTTATAATATCTACTACCTAAACGGTAATAAAATCAAGTATGAGGATTAGGGGCCGTCCATAAATTATTTCATTTATAATTCTGATTTAGTTTAATAGTTAGTCGCGTAAAAATTATTTAGCAAAGCAAGTGATATGAATTTCGGTTAGCATTTTGCCTTATATGAGACCAAAAGAACAATAGGTTAACTAAGATGTCCGGGAAAAGGACAAAGGAGATACGATTGGAAGGAAATCACTAATGTTACCTTTGCATTTTTTTTATTAAAATTATGGCGATAACAAGAAACTTTTTTTAAGTATATATATTTATATTTAACTATTCTTTCCTTTATTACAAAAATGGTGAGCGGCTTTGTTGAAAAGCGTTATTACATATTTCAGGTGGTTTGACAAGTCATTTAGTCTTATCGTGACGAAAGATGGTTGCTCTGGTGTTAATTTTGAACATTCGTGGGGTGATGGGGTAGCTGTTTTGAGATTCTTTCAAGATGTGTACAAAGAAACAACAACTAAACCTTTTGTGCATCCAGATAGCGTACCATCAGATAGTAATATATCTGTTAAAAAATTAGGTGAGTCAACTATATCACAGTTTGCTTTATTACCATGGTTAGGGTTTAAAGTTCCCATTTTTGTGTATCCGCGATATTTAGGAAACGACATATCGGATATTAAGGCGCACAACCTAGATCCTAAACTACACTGGCTTACACACTAATTAAACTGTATATTCCAAAGTAAGTGCCAAGATGCTGTCTCCACTCCAACACACGTCTACTTAAAACCAGGAACCAGCTGCCTTCGGTGGTATTTCCGAACCGATATTATAATGTTCAAAAACTAAGCCTACTCATATCTTATGCAACAGTCTATATAATAGGTCATTTGTACGAATACCGTGGTACTCTATTTTAGTAATAATTCTAATCAACAAATAAATTTATATCTCTAATTATAATTGTTTTTTACTTACAGAATTCAAACTAGATGATAAATCTATCCATTTTATAGAAAAAGCGAAGAAGGAGTATCAAGATTGGTGTGATTCATTGAGCATTGACTATATATTATACGAGGGACTAAATAAAGAGGCGTGTAAAAAGTTTAAAGTAAGCCCCGATTGTATAATGCAATTAGGATTCCAGGTAAATATTTGTTATTATTGAAATTTTTTTTAAATGAATTATCAAAATAAAATTTTTGAGTGTTTTGTAACAGGCAGCTTATCATTTGCTTCACGGAAATTATGTGGGAACATATGAATCATGCAGCACATCAGCATTTAAACACGGAAGAACTGAAACTATGAGACCTTGCACAGAAAAAACTAAGGTTTGTCATCAAATATATTCATTAAAATTTTTGATCTTTGATCCACAGTATCTCACTTCATTTCTCAAGAAATTGTCTCAAGGTTGTCTGTTTTATGTTGTTGTTGCATAATGATGGCAATATAAGCCAAAGTTGTAAAATATTATAATTTGCATGGTTTGCTCAGTTGTGAAGCTACCACTTTTAAAGTTAATGGTCGCAGGTTACGTTAGGTCGCTCGCATCAGGCATCAGGATAAATATATGTTATAGTAATAAATAAGGTCGGGAAAAGAGTCTTTTCGCATATAGTATTGTATGGCTGTACTCTATTTCTATCCTTTTTAAAAAAGAAACAAATTAGCAAAATGTTGTTTCCAGCTATCTTCATTTGTTATTTTATGTCTCAAAATGGGTGACTCTAAGGAATAAATTCGATTTATTTTTAAATTTTAAAAGAAAAATATGCAACTCAAGCCGCAAAAAAAAATTAGGACATTTAGGGATCTAGTACAGTGTCAGTGAGAGAAGCGCAGAGTTGGTTTAAGCGTTTTCAATCCGAAATATTGATGTCAAAGATGCACATTGCTCTGGTCGCCCTCATCAAGAGAGGACTGCTAAAGCTACTTGTGGCGTTTATTGATCAGAAATTCCATCACAATCCAATTTGTCACTACCTACAGGATTTCACAATGTCATCGAACAAAATGGCACATATATATTATAATTAAATGTAAATAAAATTTGAAATGAACTTTTTCTCCAACCTATTATGGCCTAGAAGTAATATATTTACTCCGAGTCCGGGTGTTTCGCCAATTCGCATTAGACAACCGTAATGAATTCAAATGTTCTTTCCTCCATAAATTATAGAGATGTTCTATAATTTGCAATTTTAGACCGCGTTTGGGGGTCGCCAGCTCACAATCTAAGCACACTGGTGACAAAAGAACGTGGCATCTAACGCCAGCCGAGGCCATTTTTTTATGTGATAGGAGGGCAAACGAGTAAGCGTGTCGCCTGATGGAAAGCAATTAACGCTGCCCATAGACAATCACGACACCACAAGAGTCACGGAAGCGTTACTGGCCTTTAAGGTATGTGTAGGCTTATTTTTTGAAAGTGTCAGTGTTGTATCGTTTTGGAAATACCGCCGAAGGTAGCTGGTTCCACGGAGTGGAAAGAAATTAACCATTAAGTGCTCTTTTATAATTTAAACGTAAATTTTACCACGATATAATTAATATAATTAATACCATCATGATTCGCGCGATACGGTAATAGGTTCATAAAACACATTACATTAAATTTTACATTTTAACAAAAAAATATTTTTATAAAATAAAATATTTTTTTTAAATGGCCACTTATAAAACTCGTTATTATTATTAATTTAACAATAATACGTTAATATTAGTGTAATTTTTATCATTTAATTCAACTATATAATACTTTAATATTAATGTAATTTAACTTCCGTCTGGAATGTTGCTCCAAAAACGCTAATATTGCCTACGTGGAGTATGCCAAAGTGACATAATGCGCGTTTGCCATCACGTAACTTAAGAGTGATAAAATCACATTTTGCTTATAAAATAAAAAAATATTTTTTTATACATATTCACGCCTATCCCCCGCAGGGGTTGGCAGAGACCACAGAGCTCCATCCGCTGCCATTCATCGCAGCGAAACGGCTCGCCATTGGTCGCTTTTCGCCCTCGTGAGAATCAGGACGTGACGGGTGGCGATCCACGTCGCCGTCATTTTCGACAAATTAGGTATATTAAATTCGTCTTAGTGAATCCCACGAACCGCAAGGGAGGATGGAGGTCAGCCCCAGCAGAGCCCTGCATGCTGAGGTAAGGCCCCATAGTCCCCGGGGGAGCCCGATCCCGGGACGATCGGCACGCGACTAGGCTCGCCCCTAGCCACGCATCCATTGACACGGCAGACCGTAGATTGGCGGAGAGGAAGGGAAAGGATAGAGAAGAAAAGAAAGGGCAGGAAAGGAAATGCGGATTGGAGGGGTTACCAGACTCGGAATAAACATTTATAAATCCATATAAATATTTATTCCGATGCAGGAATCGAACCCGCGACCATTCGCTCCGCGGGCGGAGGGCCCCGCCACTGAGCCAATCGGTCGTCCTAAATAAAAATTTAAACTAATAATGATCAAATAAAAATGTAATTCCTTAAAAGTAATGAAAAATGTTAGTTTATAGCATTTCTTTCTTGGATATTACTGTTTTGCGGAAAAATCATCAACACATCCGTATTCCACATTATGTTTACTACTGAAAGTTTTTTCAGGCCTTTTGCGACAAGTTGCATTTAAACCAAAGTTCTAAAGAAGAATTGCGTTCAATAATGCAAGAATGCTCATTATATCACACTCAGTTGGTGAAAGAAGCTGCCATGGGTCAAGGTTTTGACCGACATTTATTTGCACTTATGAAAATAGCTGAGGAAAATAATATACAAAGACCAGAGATATATGATTCATACGAATATAAATATCTCAATAAGTCAATACTGAGCACAAGTACATTGTCGGCACCTAGTGTTATGGCAGGAGGATTTGGGCCTGTAACCAAAGAAGGCTTTGGAATTGGGTAAGTTTATCACGTCTTAATCATCTGGCCAGTCTATGATACCTGACATTTAAATATGCGATACTATTTAAGATTTTCTCATTATAAGCTCAGACGACCAACGAAGAATTAATTGCCCGTACAAATGCAATATCAAAATCATTTGCAATTCTAGCACATTATTTTCCCATAATATGTTCTTGTTCCGTTCAAATATGTACCTGTCTCCAATTCAGCGTCTTCAAATGTTTTGACCTTCCTTCGCGCGGACAGTCGTCCACATCGAAATCACCGTCTTTAAAGCGACGCAAACAATCGTGGCACGTTGTTTTCACCTAGAGCAGCATTTCCGTAAACTTTTTAAACTCGCGATGCGCTTCAGACGCCGTTTTATTTGAATGAAATAAGAAAAGTAACACTTCCCGCAAATGACGATTACTTGTCACAAAATCAGACATTTTTTCACAACTAAAAGTATATGACGCCACAATAAAATCACTAATGTATCAAAACGGTTTGTTTACCATATGTCTATGTTGCTTCATGACGTTTTAGAATATATCAAAATCGACCAACACTTACTGCTGAAACCATCTGATGAAAAACAGTGAGATTTTATTTGCGCTCCTAATAAATAACACAGAGGCAAATCAAGACAAACACTTGCTTCCGGCAAGTGTCTAATCGTGTGCGAAAATCGCTGGCTGGCTTCTTGAATTCTCAAATAAATAAGATTGACAATGTAAGTGTAAAACAAATAATATTTATATCTCTTTACAGATACTCGGCATTTCCGGACAAACTGGGTGCAGCTGTAACAAGCTATAAGGCGCATAACAATAGTAGTCAATTTATAGAAGTTTTACACAAATCGTTTATTGATATTACTAAAATACTGTCCAACTAATATCGAAATTTCTTAACCACAGGGATAATATTGTAGTCTATTCAAAAACAATTTATTGTTAACGTAAAGTCGACGGCGTTATAATCTCTAACTGCATGCCGAAACCTTTCACTGTATAGTTTCGCAACGAAACGGAACGCTCCCCATCGGGTTCTATGTTTGACACACACGAGAGGCGCCATCTTTTGAGGTTTTTAAATCGGAATGCGCTTGTGCGTAGACTTGCTCCTTCTTTAGTTTACATCACTGAAGCTCCTCCAGTCTCTATAGATATTCTTACGCCTGTGATGGTTGTGGTGCGACTGCATCATAAATGTTTAGAGATATAGATAGGAAGTGGTGTTGTGGGGTCTCTGAGGTGTGCTAGTTGTGAATGCGATCGTTGAGATTGCTCGTTGCATACTCGTAGTTGTACCTAGTCGTATCAGCAGTTATCTCTGCGATATGAAATTGAGCCTCAATTTGGGCAAACCACATAACGGGTCGGTCTAGCCAAAAAGGAGGGAGTTTCGCTGGTACTTTTGAAACACAGTGTGTAGGAGGGAATTGTCAGTTATTTCTGAATTTATTTGATTACTAGTAAGGTTTGTTAGCCGTTATTGAAGAGCAGCGTTTTGCTCGTATGGAGTGCAGTTCGCATAGGAATAGCAAGCAAAACCTATTCATTCGTCGGGTCCGTCGCGGGCCCTCTCCCCCTCGTGGGAGCCCACGGCCTTCAGGTGAACGTCCATGTATGGAAGCAAATCGATTCAGATTTGAGTGTGGCTCATTGTCGGCTCCACAGAGCAGATTTACCCTTTCGCGTGTTTCGACCAGAGACACCTCGCCCGTGATCTTAAAGAGCCCGCGGTCAATTTTCGTAATTATTCAAGAATGCCTCTAACCTTTCCTTTATTCTATGGATAGTTTTATTTATATTTTAAAATTTACAATAATCAAATATATTCGTCCGCATGCTCGACGTCCTCAAAACATGGTTGCCAAAATTATGGCCCAACTTTGATTTTTGGCAACCTCAGTTGCCAACAATCCATGTCTCGATTTTTATAAGTTCTGACAATATTTAATATTAATAATGGATGGAAATTACTTTAGATAAAAAGAGCTAGATAAAAAGGACTAGAGCGGTTAAAGACACGTTGATTTTAGAATTTTGAGACTAAAATGGTGAGTTCACGTATGTTTGATTTTTTTTATTGTGAAATTTTTTTGGGATTTATTCCAAATACTATAGTTCATTTTTTCTGTAACAGTTTTAAGATATTTCAACGCTTTAAATGTCGAATTTCCTAACATAGACCAGGTGATTAATATATTTAGGCGTTACTTTGAGGAAATCTATTATTAAGATGACTAGTCAAAACTTACTTTGCTAACATCCACGAAAAACAAAATAGAAAAAATAATATTGTGTACTTACGAAAGAAGTGAAAATTTAATAAATAATAGAATATATTTTACCGAAAAACGGTCGTTAGCAGAATCCTCCACCTCTTCACTGTTGTCACTAACACCATCTACATCAAAACACACACTACTACTTTTTCAAACGACATGTGTTTCGCGTTAACGCGAAGCATAGTCAGGTAAAGTAGACTTTTCGGAAGATAATGTTAAGTAAGTTGTCAACGGCTTTTAGGTAAGAATTAGAATTCACTGATTGTTGATCCGCGAAAAATACTGCAAGTCAGTCAGTTTTTTGTGGATCTTAGCAAAATAAATTTTAACGGTCCATCTTAACATAGACGAGGCAAGACTGTAAATAAAAAAATACATTACTATTCCAAACATATGAAGCGAAGATTTATCTATATAATTTTTTTTTGTTTAACATCGTTTGTTCAGTTTCTAATTAATGTGGGATTTTTTTTTCAAACCTTTGTTTATATAAATTGCCCACACAATTTTAGGAAATAATAAACATATCCTACAAATATTATAATTTAAGACAATGTGCCTTACATTTTAAGCCTAATACGAAACAAATGAGATTTAAAAATCTCATTTCGTTTTTTAATTATATTTACATTGTTTTTTGGTGAATAGAATTTTGATGTTTTTATACAGGTATTTATATTGATTAGCTTGTATGGTGAATTAAGTGTAAAAGTGGTATTTTCGGTGTATTTATATGTTATGTATACCTGCTAAAAATAATAAAATATTTTTTAACTTTTTATTCCCCTTATTTTTTTTTTATAATATAGGAAGGCAAATGAGCAGGCGTGTCACCTGATGGAAAGCAATGAACGCCGTCCATAGACATCCGCAGTGCCATAGCTAGTGCGGAAGCTTTGCCGACCTTTAACCCTTAATTTGGTAGAAAAAATCTTTTTATTTTTAATTTTGTGAATAATATGTGTTTTAGGATATTTAAGGACCTTGTAAAAATAATAAAATAATCATGTTCTTCCCCTTTTTGAGAAAATACACGTCCTTTGTGGCGGGCATTTGACATAAATAAATTATAAATTTGAAAGACTTGGATTTTTTTAAAGTTTGTTTTCGGTGTAGCGGACAATATCAAATTAAGGGTTAAGGAAAGTGTCATTATGGGAGTGGGAATAGAAAGAGGAGGGGTAGAGGGAGGTGAGATGGTGTTGGGCCTCTGGAACTCTGCCACTAACCATACGAAGCGCGGTAGGTAAGCTACCACTCAGACGCCGGTTTTCTGCGGAAGTGTGGTACTTCCCCGGGCAAACCGGCCTATTCATGCTACAGATAATTATTATGCCATTCTTGACAAAGTATTCGTCTGCAGCGTGGCTCTACCACTGTAAAATCATGTTGTTTATTGTCGTCGACTCATATGCCTCGTGTAATAATAATAAAACAATACACATTTTAATATAACAAGAAAAGTCTAGCCCTCTTAAAAATGCTATTTTTAAAGGTATACATACGTTTTTCTTGATATTATAGTTTGTCCATTATTGACCACAAGATAAAACTGCAATTGCTGCTGATTTTCTGATTTTGTAACGTGGTCGTGTGTATGAGATTGAGCCCTTCTAAAAAACAACCTTATTATCTCAAAGGTCGGCAACACAATTGTATGCCTATGGTGTTGCAAATATTTATAGGTGACGCACTTACTCCCTATACTTTTCTAAATTTATTTCAGAACCACGAATAGAAAGGAGTTAAAAATTAACAATTTTAAATCGCTACAAAATAAAATGTAATCGTAATTAAATACTACAAGCTCATTTTTATAATAATCTACAAGATTGGATCACCGCCAACGTTTCCATGAATAAAACATTTGTTACTGAAATTTGTATCATCTGTATGGTTCGAAGTTCGAAGTTCTGTATACAATTAAACAGTTTTTGCTAACTGGCCTGGAAAAAAAATAGTATAGTGTCTTTAAAACAATATACGCTAATTACATCCAGGAACGCGAAACTTTTTGTATCTAAGGCTTCAGGTTTTCCTATAAAGTCACCCACATAACTTTCTCAGTTTTGACGTATCGCAATAAATATGAGACATGACAATGGCCTGCTCACATTTGTCAGAGAACTTGAACCGTTGATTAAGTTGGTAAACGTAGTTTGACATACCTCCGGCTAGATGGAGCAAACAACTGTGAAGGCGGCTGGCGGAAACTATGCGCAAAGCCAAAGACTGGTCTAGGGCTAAGTGGCGTGTCTTCAGAGAGACCTTCGTCGCGCAGTTGATTGCCATAGGCTGTTTTCGATGATGAACATAGAATACTACGACATGCATAAATCGTACTGAGCGGATATTATGTTTCAAATTGAAAAATCTAAGTCAATGATTAATAAATAAGATTAGCACGCAGTAGACGTTGCCTATTTGTTCCTTGTAACAGTATAGTTTTAAATAAAATGGATTATGACGCTTTGCATTTATAGTAAAATACATTACACGTAGATTCTACGCTACGGTGGCGCTTTAATTAAACGAAGACTTATCGATTTTCTCATGTTCATCTTACGGAAGACGAATTTATAGCCCACTCCTTGTTTTAAATAATCAGTAAATTATTAAAGTAACATTAGGTTTTATCGCTCATGATAAAAAATTTTTGATAAAAACAAGTTACAGTATGCAAAAGAAAAATGTGTCGTGATATTCAAAAGAAAATTCAAAAATTATTTATAACGCATATATAACAACAAATAAAAAATATGGAATAACATATCGATTTTAATGTATTCAGATCTTAATAATAGGAACTCAAGTGAAGACATAAAACACATTGTATCCTATTATGCACCTTCTCATTGTTACAGGACAGAAAGACATGAATTTACTCTTATGATTAGTAACTTATGGACTTTCGTAATGTAGTAGATTAGATTATGGAAAATGTGTTCTGTTTAATAAGTGAATTTTTGTTATGTACCAAACTTGTGTATAAATACAGTTAAAAATCAAATAAATTATCACTGTTTACAAAAAATGTATGCGAAAACGTATTTGAACTTTTATATCAAGACTATGAATGCAGCATCGTAGTATCGTAAAATACCGTTCCATTACACGTTGGCTGTTTACATGAAATCGAAATGTACAAATTATTTATGTACAACAAAGTATCATTTTATCCGTCAATTTATTAATAAGTTTATGTTATATTGTTTCTTGTGAAACTAATGAAAATCATGTGCTTAACTTTTCTTTAATACAACGGTTAACTTATATTTAATAAAATCGAGATGCCTTAAAATGAAAGGAGTGAAACATAGGTCGTTATTCCTCTGTAGTTATGAAAATGTCAAAGTTCATTCGTGTCGTGGTTGATATAAAAAAATAAATATTAAATAGTGTTTGTTGTGTGAATAAAATTAAGAAAACGATATGTTTCTATCGTATTTATAATGAATATTAAGGTAAATATAATTAAAACCTTTTATCAAATACGTATATCAAATTAAAAACGTTCAAATACGTCCACATATTCTACCTAAATATTAAATACTTAAATTTGTTAAATACTTAAAATTTATAATAATTATTTCGAGTAAGGTGTATATAAATTATAAAAAGGAAATTTCTTGAATAACTGAGACAACATAATTCATTTAACGATTTTGTACGCAATTTTTAATTATTTGCCAAATGTATATAATGCCAAAAATAACTATTTCTAAAAATTTAAGTGTATATGATCAACATTATTATTATTATTTTTTTACTGTTTGTGGAGTCCTTCTTTTTTTGTCATGGATAAATATTATTTTATTAATTCTTTTTTAATACAATAAATATAATAGTTTTTTTTAAATGTTATTCTTTAACGTATTGACTACATAATCAATCAAAATTTAAGAATAACTCAAAAAACTTACTAACATCTAATGATACAATGGCTACTTTATTAAAGATTCATTATCATTTAGTCATAAAATATTGTTGTACATTAATAGTTTTTAGATTTTTTTGCCTTTAGTATATAAATTAAAATAGAATCAATAACATATATAACTACACTTTACCTAAATTAATGATTAACAATTTATTTGATTTATTATATTAGGAAATATGGATTTATTATATTAAAAACATAGATAAAATTAATTTTACCAGTAAATTATTTACAAGTAGTTGTTAAGAGCCAGAGCTATATAATTAATAAAGTGTATAAGAAAAAATTTCTAATTAAGGGTTTCCCTTAGCTTCAAATCACCTTTAGTCTAATCCCATATATTATTACTAAATCTTGAAACTGTAATGTATAATTTTAACATATACTGTTAAAATAGTTGTGAAATATTTTTAAAGTTATCTTTAGGGGTGTTTAAAGCTGTAGCATTTGCTGAGAAACAATATGTATTAGATGGTATAATAGGCTTCTGTGAAAAACATTTTTCTGTCTGCATTAAACTCATTTATATGAAATTTAATCAATTAAAATCAACTTTTTAATAATTATTAAATGCTTACTAAATTATATACATTCTATGCCATAGCACTCCATTCCAGATTACAAGCTTCTTCTCTTTCATTTGCAGAACTGAGTAAATTGAGTAATAGGTTATTCTAGTAATGTAATGTTCTAATTTATGTTCTGTATATAAAAAAAAATATGTTTTTAAATATTATTGTCAACCATTTCAAAGGAAAATAGAAGACCTATCACAAAAAGGATCTATTAGGATTTTATAATAAAAATGTATGGAAGGATATTACCAATTTTATGTGTTTGAACATAAATATCAACATTTTCTTTAAATCAATGTTTCTCTTAAAATTTGTTACATTTATGAAAATATTATAGCCAATTAACAGAGACATATACACAAATAAACAAAAAATTAAAAAGGGGATTTTGAATTTTAGTGTGATGCAAATACGCAAGTGAGCTTAAAAAAAGGCAGGTATTCTTAAAGTTAAAATACAATACATTTCACTGTTTAAAATATTTTTTTGTTTCAGATAATATTCATTTTTATTAAATTGTTGATAATTTCTAAGTAAGCAACAAAATGCTTATTAAGGAATATAGAATACCTCTCCCATTAACTGTGGAAGAGTATCGGATAGCACAGCTTTATATGATTGCAAAGAAAAGTAGAGAAGAGAGTTCTGGTGAAGGCAGTGGTGTGGAGATATTAGTTAATGAACCATATGAAGACGGTCCAGGAGGGAAAGGTCAGTATACACAGAAAATTTATCATGTTGGAAGCCATTTGCCAGGCTGGTTTAAAAGTTTACTTCCAAAATCTGCTCTAACTGTCTCTGAGGAAGCTTGGAATGCTTACCCATATACTAAAACAAGATACACCTGTCCATTTGTTGAAAAATTTTCACTTGAAATTGAAACTTATTATTTTGCTGACAATGGCCACCAAGAAAATGTCTTTAAATTATCAGGAAGTGATTTGAAAAATAGAATAGTTGATGTTATTGATGTTGTTAAGGATCAGCTTTATGGAGCTGATTATATAAAGGAAGAAGATCCCAAACTATTTGTTTCTCAAAAATGCAATAGAGGCCCACTATCTGACACTTGGTTAGAAGAATATTGGAGAGAAGTACAGGGTAAGCCACAGCCATTACCAAATGGAAAATCTCTCATGTGTGCGTATAAGTTATGTAGAGTTGAATTTAGATACTGGGGCATGCAAACAAAATTAGAAAAGTTCATCCATGATGTGGCTTTGAGAAAAACAATGCTACGAGCACATCGGCAAGCCTGGGCTTGGCAGGATGAATGGTATGGATTGACTATGGATGATATTCGTGAAATAGAAAGACAAACCCAATTAGCTTTACAAAAGAAAATGGCTGGAGAGGCAAATGATGAACAAGATGTGTCTGAAGAAAATTCCAAATCACTTGCTGCAACAATGAGTAGCCTAGAAAAGAATGAGGATGTAGCAACTCCACTTACAAACAAAAAAAGCAATACTGATAAAAGAGTGAAGAAACATTTAAGTCCAGAGAGCACTCCACCATTGGAACAAAAAAGCAATATGAGATCTTCTTCTACAGGGTCAATTAAAAGTTTGCAAACTCAGGTTGCTAATTGGCGAATGGAGACACTTGTAAGGGAATCAGAAACTGAGACTGGATCTGAAGATGAATTTTATGACTGTGAATCCTCGTTTAATAAGTGGTCATCCATGTGTTCCCTTGACGAAGCTGAATTGGACATTTCTCCAACTCAAGGGGATCAAAGTCAAGATGATAGTATATTTAATCCAACTTTTTTGAAAAGAGTAACTTCAGAAAGAGGATCACGACGAATGATTACTCTGCAAAGCCATCAAAGTATAGATGGATGTCCAGAATCACTTGTTCATAGCTCATGCTCAGTGACTGTTTTAATACTTGTTTTTCACGCAGGTAGTGTTCTTGATGCCAATGTTGATATGACAGCAAAAAAATCTGATGTGACCACATTTAAAGGCGCTTTTGAATCAGTAATGCGTCAACATTATCCAACACTTGTAGGTCATATATCAATAAAATTAGTACCGTGCCCTTCTGTTTGTACTGAAGCCTTAGGAGTTTTGTCAACACTGAGCCCTTACAGTTTTGATTGTTCACCATCAACAATAGAAACCCCTTCTCTTGCGAATGATTTAATACCTATAGGTGCTATACCTTTAATTGCAACTAGTTCGCCAGAATATGTTGAGTCAGTGACGAAAACTATAATTGCGGCGAACGCAGCTTTCAATGAATTTCTAAGATCTGTTGACGGCAAAGGATTCAATGGCCAAGTGTGTATTGTTGGTGATAGCATGGGTTCAGTTCTTGCCTATGATGCACTTTGCCGAACAGTGCTGTATCAGTCCAGACATGACAGTGAAAACAGTATACTTAATACTGAGATTACAATTCCTAATGAGCCTTCAGACAACTATTTAAATAAATCTCACTTGCAAGCCCCAACTCCTCGACGACGATCATCATCTACAAGTGACAGTCAAACAAAATTAGAATTTGAAGTGATAGACTTTTTTACTTTTGGTAGTCCCCTGCCACTCATACTAGCCTCGAGAAGAATCTCTGATGACAAATCTCGTGATATTATGAAACCCCCTGCACAACAAGTATATAATTTATTTCACTCGACTGACCCTGTGGCTGCTAGATTAGAGCCATTGTTGTCTGCGAGATTTACTAATTTGCCTCCAATTAATGTCGCTAGGTACGCCAAATATCCTCTCGGAAATGGGCAACCTTATCATCTAATGGAATTAATTCAAACTCACCCTCAGTTATTTGGTGATCATGTACAAATGCCACCTACTCCAATATTAAGGAGATTATCCGAAGCTTCAGTTCAAAGCACCGTTAGCGGCTTGGTGGATAATATTCCACTCCTTACCATGAACGCACTACAACAAAAATGGTGGGGATCTAAACGACTTGACTATGCCTTATACTGTCCAGAAGGTCTAGCTAATTTTCCGACAAATGCTCTTCCACATCTATTCCATGCCAGCTACTGGGAGAGTTCTGATGTTATAGCTTTTATTTTAAGACAAGTTGGCCATTTTGATTTAGCCTTCTATGGCCACGTTGAAGACAAAGATATGACCATGTTTCAACCAGGACAAGAAAGAGAAAAGTGGATGAGAAAACGAACTTCAGTTAAACTGAAAAACGTTGCGGCTAATCATAGAGCTAACGATGTTATTGTAAAAGAAGGTTGTCCGCAAACATTTACGGCTAGATTCATGTATGGACCTTTGGATATGATAACTTTGACTGGAGAGAAGGTCGATATTCACATGATGAAAGACCCTCCGGCGGGTGAATGGTCGTTACTAGCAACGGTCGTCACCGATAAAACTGGAAGAATAATGTATACACTAACAGAGAAACAAAGCGTCGGTTGTGGTATATATCCTTTAAGAGTTGTAGTTAGGGGTGATCATACAAGTTGTAATTTCCATTTAGCTGTTGTACCTCCACAGACAGAATGTGTTGTATTTAGTATTGATGGCTCATTCACAGCTAGTGTTTCAGTAACGGGCCGCGATCCGAAAGTTAGAGCGGGAGCAGTGGACGTTGTTCGTTTTTGGCAAGATCTTGGTTATCTTATACTATATATCACTGGAAGACCTGATATGCAACAGAGAAAAGTAGTATCTTGGTTGGCGGAACATAATTTTCCACACGGTTTAGTGTTTTTTTCTGATAGATTTTCAACTGATCCACTTGGCCATAAGACTGCACATTTAAATAGTCTTATAAACGAACACGGGATTATACTTCATGCGGCTTATGGATCAGGGAAGGACATAAATGTATATCATACTTGTGGATTATCTCCTAAGCAGATATACGCTATCGGTCGAATAAGCAAAAAGTGTAGCAATGTAGCGACCATTTTAACTGACGGATATGCTTCCCATTTAGCTGATTTAAAACAGCCCGGAGCGGTTCGGCCGGCTCGAGGGAATGCACGGTTGCTTGTACCTCGCCGACTTCTAGCACCAGTTAGTGGATCGTCGGTACCCCGTGCTCGACGTTAAATATATTATTCAGATATGTGATTCCTTAAAATGTCACAAGATTAATTTTCTATTGTTATATAATTTATGAAATATGGAAATATTTTATTAATTTCGATATTTTTTATATCTTCATTTGAAAAAGGAATGCTTTGATGGGTTGGGCACATAAAGATGATGGATGAAAGACGACTTACAAAATAAATTTACGTTGCGGTAATTGATCAAAGAGTCGGTAGGGGAAGACCACGGAAAACATACTTTGACCAAACTGCCGAAGTTTTAAGGAAAGGCCAGGTCAAGAGTACCCTTAACCGAGCTTACATGCGAGCTTGCGTGAGGAGTGTGATGATTGTGGAGAAGCAAGGAAAGTATGCCGAGCTCGTAAAAGATGGATCTGTGGTCTCTGCCCATCCCTACGGGAAACAGGCGTGACGAAATGTATGTATGTATGTTTTGGTTGTGATTATTTATCACGGTTAATGTAATACTATTTCTTTTTTTATAAATGTGTTATCTTATAAATGTGTTCCTACGAACAAATATATTTGTTTTCAAGTTGAAAATTTTAAAACATATTTAAAAAATATTTATATTAAAATATAAAAAAATATATAACTTAATTTATTGTCACTGTGTACCTAACTAATTTGTACTAAATATTGTCTGTAATCTTGTTACTTCTGCCTCAGCTAGTATTGAGAAATCGTTTGTATAATATTTATTATAATTGTTATATATTGGAAACGCTAAGAATCTCTTAATGCTGTCTTAGTAATACTGTTATAAGTCTTTGTAAGTTAGTTTATAATCCAATGATCTGACTTTATCCAATACTCTTATTAATTAATATGCAAATAAAATTGGCCGTAAGGGAAACCTTGTTATTTTATAAACTTGGGGTAGTAGAACAATTATTATGGTTATTCCTTTTTAAATCCAGGACACAAATGCATCTGTAGATGCTGCTTATGTACCATGCTTATCTTTTGTTAATGGAGCATATCTAATAAAATAAAATCTTAGTTTAAGCCATATCCGAGGGTGATGCAACCTTGCAATCGCTGTACAAATTGACAGTAAAAGGTAACCTTGTTGTTGACGTTGTCTATCATGCTCTGGGCTGTAGCATCACTCTGCCACGGGTCGGTCACTTTGTGAACTTCAATGGACACTATTAAACCCTGTGATTTATGTACCAACTCTATCATACAACTTATTGATACGTTGTGCAACTTTTAATGTTTTCAGTTGCATCATCCTCATACATATTTACTGTTTTACATGATCCTATTACTATGGTAAGAGTTAGTAAATACAAACAATGTTGACGATTAAAATATGTATATACACAAAAATTAATTACGTATATTTGAAATAGTAGTCACTTGTTATTGCTTATTTAGGACAATGTCACAATCTTCCGATTTTTTTCAATACGTAAAATTCTTTATTAACTTTAAAAACAGACAATTAGTTCGGTACAATATATCGTAGAAAACCTTATTTTGTTCTATTTTACGAAACTATACTAAAAAAAAATAAACTTCATAATTTGTACTGTCCTGAAAATTATGAATTGACATTTAAACGAATTTCTAAATTATGCTTGATAGGGAAAAGATAAAATAGTATTATGAATTCAAATAAATTTATTAAAAATAATATCTCAATATATATAATAATACCTCAACATAAATAAATTAATTTATTTTTTATTTATTTCAATTAATATTCACGTAAGACTGCTTTCGAAATTAAAGAGAATTTGCATAATTTAACTGGCATTGTCGTATTATTTTTACGGTTTAATTTCTTATAATGTATTTCCTATATACACATACACACCATAAACTAGTGTTAAATTTAACATTTGTATTTGATCTTATAAGGTAAAACTAAAGTGATGTCTATTTTACAATAAAATGTATTTAATTATTTATATAAATACATTATGATCGTGTTAATTGTAGCCATTTACGCAGGTGTGGAGTATTCAAGTAGTAATTAATTGAAACCCTACGTTTGAATGTGAATTTATAAGGTCAAATTATGTTACTGCATAGTTAAACGATCAAAAGGGCTGCCAACTATTTATACCAATCCTATATACATTCGTTATCCTGTGTTTCATTTCGATATCCCTGTATACATTCATTTAATAATTTGATTTATAACATTTAATGAATTACGTACGATGTTTTTCCCGAAACCAACTACCTTCAACGCTATTTCCGATGTGACATTAGTACCTTAAATAAACATGCCTACTTATATCCGGCCTATGCGCCTACGTATCTGGCATAATTGTGACGTTCGAATGTCTATGGGCGACGTTGTTTGCTGCGAGACGCTGTCTTGTTTGCCTTCCAATCCCATAAAAATCCAAACCGTCCTAAACACACCCTGGCAGCTCTAAGTTCTAAAGCAAGCTTTACAAATACGCTGTTATTGCGTACCTATGTATGTAATACTCTCCAGGTCACAATGAAGCCTGTGAAGTGTCGATGTATTAGATGTGTAACTGCCACAAGTTATTAAAGAATAGGCAACCTATGCACCACCCTGTGTTAAATGATATAAAATATCCGTTAGGCGGATTTTTTAGTGAGCGAGATGTTAAATTATTTTTCTAGTTCGCCATTTAAGTTCCCTGAGAAGTAGGTAAATGATATTTAAATTTAACACTAAGTAAACGCCTATCTGTTTTTCTATGTTTTATCCAAGCTGTATATCTAAATGTGTAGTTTTAATAGATAATTAGTAAATTAAATATGTAGAAATCATCATAATTATTAATATATGAAAATATATGTATGTACTAAAAACAATATCCCTATGGTTTCGAGTTAGCAAATTGTTTACTATAGATATTAATTTTTTCCAACTATCATAACGTTGTTTCTCATATAATACGGATACCACATAATACGGATACCACATATACGATATTTAAGTTAATTTACTAAATAAAACAGCCAATTGCATCTCAATAAACAATAAAATAATAGGTCTTTACAAATAAACATCTTACATACAGTATTAATAATACAAGTAATGCAAACGTCGATTTTATTCATAACAATCACAATTTGCTGACGTATGTTAACTACGTTAGCCAAAATATGAGTCTGTAAATGTGCCATGTGATTTTTATTACTACGCCATGGTGTCTGCACCATTGTTCAAAACAACGATTTTTTTGCATGACTTCCAAACTATTTATTAATGGATGGACAAAGAATACTGGTCGAATATAATACCTAAAAACTTTATAACTTATACAATTTTTTCACGTGTCTTATTTTTACTATTGTTTAAACTATAGTATTTATTATCTTACCTACCAAAACGACTACCACAATACAAAATTAACACGTACATAGCATTTATTTAGGTTAAAATATTTTTTAATAAATAATTACATTCATATGTTGTGATAATAACGATAAATATACGTCGTATCTAATATAGTGGTTGGGTATTGCGATGACTACAGTACGGCTTCTTTCACGAGGCCGGTCGTTTTATATCTAAATTTAGTACAAATCTGCAACCTGTTTCGTTTAAGACGTAATCCAAATAGACGGATATATATTTATATATGAAATATGTACATGCATTATACACAAAGTATGAATAATTTACTCTCAGTCGACGTCTGACCCTATATCATTAAATTTTTAATTTTTATTTTATCATTCTATACTCCAACCATATGAACTTTGATTATGTCAAATCTCACTTCTCCATGCGCTTAATCGGAATCTGAAAATGTTTTAAAGATTCCCATATAAAATTGAAGTTATATGGGGTAAGATTTATTTAAATGATTTTAAGAAAACATTAACTGTATTTATTAGGCGCACAACTAAGATCTCGCTGTTTGTCATTAGATGGCTTCAGAAGTGTTCATCAATTTTGACATATCCAAAACGTCATGAACCAAGCTTAGACACATCGCTCTTATTAACAAATCGCTCTGACACGATACTGATTCAATTGTGGTGTCATATACTTTTAGTTGTGTAAAAATGTCTAATTTTGTGCCAAATAATCGTCATTTGCGGGAAGTGTTACTTTTCTTATTTCATTAAAAGAAAACGGGGGCTGAAGCGCATCGCGAATTAAAAAAAGTTTACGGAAATGCTGTTCTAAGTGAAACAACGTGCCGCGATTGGTTCCGTAGATTTCTAAGCGATTGCATGCGTTAGAAATGATTCAAAAGCAAGGAACTTGGGTTCCTTATGATTTGAAGCCAATGGACGTAAAGCGTCCTTTTTTCGTCTGTGAAAAACTGCTCTAGCGGCAAAAAAGGAAGGGCTACCTTCATCGCATCGTGCCGGGCGATGAAAAATAGTTTCATTACAGCAATCCAAAGAAAAGAAATTCATGGGGACTTCCTGGTCATGCTTCTACGTCGTCGGCTCGGCGTAATATACACGCTGCGAAGGTTATGCTGTGTGTTTGGTGGACCAGATCGGTGTTGTTTATTATGAGCTGTTGAAACCAATCGAAACCATCACTGGGGACGGTATAGACTTCAATTGATGCGACTGAGCCGAACACTGCGAAAAACGGCCACAATACGAGCAAAGGCATGAAAAAGTCATTTTACTCCATGAGGACGGTCAGCCTCATGTTGCCAAACCCGTTAAAACCTACATGAAAACGCTCAAATGGAAGTCTTCCCCCACCCGCCATTTTCCTCAGATTTTGCGCCGTCCGATTATTACTTGTTTCGTTCGATGACACATGATTTGGCTGATCAGCAGTTCTGCTCATATTAAGACATCGAAAAATGGCTTAATTCGTGAAAAGCTTCAAAAGACGAACACTTTTATTGTAAGGGTATTCGAGCTCTATTTGTTGCATTTGTATAACAATTAAGTTGCATTTTTATAACAAAAACAGCGAGAACTTAGTTGCGCACATAATAAATGTGGATGAAATTATTTTGATATACTTGTTATGTTGAGATATTCCCGAAAAAAAATGTACAAACATAGAAGAACGTGTTTCTTGAATTTTTTAAAAAATATATTATTATAAATGGATAATGTGTTCTTCAAATTATATCCTGTAAATTAACCGTATTCTACAAACGTGTACTCGATATAAATGCTATTCTTGGGAGCAATGAATGTGAGTAACCCAAAATAAATCTTAATTTAACGTAAACTAAGATTATATTATTTTGTTTCAATTAAATAATTTTAAAAGAAAAAGAACTTCATGAAGTAATCAATACTACTCAAATAAAATTCGCTAAAATTCTTAGTAATTGTTTTAGTCATTAAAATAGATAAACTTTATCGCAAAACAATAATTGAAAATAACCATCGTTTGTTACGAATCATTTTCTCACGTTTTAGCACTGCGTCACCTTTTGTAACCCGTACGCTAACAATTCGGCATATTGTCCATTCCTCTATCGTTGGCTAACACATCGATAGAGTTCAACTCAAGCATACAATATGATCGGAGCTGCATGCAATAAAACCCACTTCTTAAAGGTTTAATTCGCTATCCCAGTAGTATGGAGATAAGCATTTTAGTAGTATATGCATAATCAACATTCTCATCTACGCTTACTATAAATTGACCAACGTACGTATCTTTCGTTATTCAAAACTGTGCAGTACCTACGTATAATAGATGACTGTTATATCGACTATACATTGTGTATCACTTTCAGAATTCATGTACATTTTTGGGTGAAAATGATTAATATAAAATATATAACAGAAACTTATAATTTTTATGATGTAACAAAAAAGAAAATGAAATTGTGTTTTTCTTTTCTGTCACACCTATTGTTTGGCTTTTTTAATGGCCAACTTTACGGCAACCAAGAATGTTTTATTTGAATAAGCTAGAATTCTTAGTTTCCGGGACGTTAAAAATTATATTAGTGATTACCGAGAATATATCTTTAATTGTAATTATATGTCAGCAAACGAAAAGTGACGTCACGGGCGTGCAAGAGTTTTGTTTAGGCCAAACTTAGTTTAGATGACTATCGATTACGATTAGATTCAAGACCATCCAAATTATCAGTTAGTCCTGATGTTCAAAATTTCCGTATTCTACTAAAATACTACGTGAATAATTTAATATGCACTACCCTGACGGTGGGTCTTACTATCGTCTTCACTGCTTTTATAGTTCACTCAAAGTGTTTATCGTTCAGAATTTTAAAAAGACAACATGACGCCTGCCAAGGTTTGACGTCATCGAAGCCGAGAGACAAACTGCTGTTGCCCACCAATGACGTCACTTCATGAATAATCAATTATTTACTAATTTTCAAAAATTATATAAATTGATTACCCTTCTTTATAAGAATCTGACTGCTATTGCTATTTTTTGTATGCTGTTGTATGCCATGTTCGGTATAAATTAAATTTGTCAAAATTTAAATTAATCAATTCGTTGTAAACCTACTCATTACATAATTTTAATGTATTATATGAATCTTGATTGTTATACCTATAAACATTATGAAAAGTCTTTTAAGATGAATTCTTATAAATGTATGTAGATCAGTATTTTAATTTAAACGTAAATGTTTATATATATATATATATATATATATATATATATATATATATATATATATATATATATATATATATATAAAGCAATTTAATTTCTAGTTTCAAGTGCTGTGTTAGATTTTATCTTTTTATTGCGTTCAGATGTCTATATGTCGATAAATAAATTATTCTCGTTGAATTCAATTAATTTTTTAATTTCACATTATCCGATTTGATTAATCAGCATCCAAAGGAAACACATCATTTAGTATATATATATATATATATATATATATATATATATATATATATATATATATAGGTATTAGTGTTCAGCCTACGAGCCCTCTACTGCTATACATAGGCATCTCCATCATATGACCTGATGGAAAGCAATCAACGCCTCGCACAGACATTAGCAACAGCAGAAACATCACAAATCCGTTGGCGGCGTTTAAGATATAAGTAGACTTGTTTTTTGAAGATTCCAATGTCGTATCGGCTCGGAAATACCGCCAAAGGCATTTTGTTCTATAGCGTGGTGGTGCATGGAATGAAGTTTCAGAAAAATGCACCGTACTGGATCGCTAATTATCCAGACGATGGGGATGAAATTTTTCCTTTCGGCAAGTTTTACGGCAGTAGAGTTTCGGCAAGAATTATGTATTATTAATGATTCATTGATTAATACCGTAGCCAATTACACAGTGCCGGCGTTAGGGGAGGGGGGCGACGGCCCAGGATGTTAAATTTGGGAGGGCGCGATACTTCCACCGCCAAACGGAGTGTGGGGTTAGGGGTAGCTAAACCTATGTTCGAGCGTGGTGCAAAGTCGTCGATTTGTGTACTTGGTCTCCCGCCTCGAGCGTCAACTCGATCATACAACGAGAAAAGCGTTAACAATGTTTTTTACTGCTGTAGAGGCCAGAATTCTTTGTCTTATTCTCTCTGTAATATCATTCTCTGAAGCTCTTAGTAACGCTAAAGGAATGATGAAATTCTAAATGTGGGTTCATATTGATTCAGGAAAAAATTAACATTTAATTTTGATTTTAAAGTGGGCGCCAGAATATTTTTGCCCGAGATGTCAGTGGCCTCACACCGGCACTGATTACACAACAAACTTTTTACATTTTCTTTTGTTTATTACTAAGTTTGTTGGTAACACATCTGGTATAAGCTCCTTGAGAACATTTTCTTTAGTGGTTCAGGTAACAGGTCAATGCAGGTCGCCGCATCAGTTGGCACAAATAGCAAAATAACCCACACACCTAATCTTTATTTTGAAACGCTTTAGCACTATTTTATAACTTTCAAATTTTGCGTTTTAGTAGTTGGAATACCTTCGTAGTTTTCCGACAAATTCAAATGACTCTCAGAAACAGTAAACTTAGTGAAATAGATATTTTAAACTTAGTCAAATATATATTTTTGGTTGATTTAAGACATTTCAATTAAACATTCTGTCTGGACACAGTGTTCATACTTATTGTACTAAGCAGAATCTTCAAGGATAGGAGTTTGTAAAAATTAAAATAATAAAATGACACCTTACTGTTTTTATTTTCATACATTGATTTTTTTCTGTTCATCCACAAATTTAATAACGCTGGTAGACATTTTTATTTTAAATTTACTGCCGCTTTTATATATAACTTTTTTCATATGAGTAAACATCTGTTACATTTGATATAAAAACGTTACTAAATTTATGAATAATTGTAATAAATATTGTAATAATAATGTAATACTACATAATATTATAAAGAAGTAAACAGTGCCTAGTCAACATAGTTTAATAATTAATCATACTACAGAAAAGTAATATTATCTATTTACATGAAAACATTGTACAAAATTATATTGTATATAGATCTATAAAGAAAAAACAATAAGGTAATTAATAGCACATTAACATTATTAGTATATCACAAAAATCTCCGCATGAAATCGGCAAATGAAAACTGTAGGTATCCAAACTGTTTTAGCTTTTTGCCAAGGAGTTCGATAAGTTTATATGAGATACAAAAAAATCGAGATGAGATACAAAGACATACTTAAAACTCAATAACTAATTATTGATTTATAGATAAGAAAAAATAATAAGATAAATATCCAAAAATACAATACAAATTGTAAAATCTGAATATATTTTGCACCTTTTTTCATCAGAACTGTATTAACACAAGTCGAACACTTAAATGTTAAATATTTAGGGTGTACATAGATTATGTTAAAATAACACATTTTTTTCTACTGTCTAGTCAAAAAAAAAGATATTTCTGTCTGCAAAGCAATTAATATTTGTATTCAAATATGCTTTGATTTGTCTTAAAATTATATACTATATTTTATTTATGTACGTAATAAAATTCGGAAAGGAACTGAAGAATTATAATAATTACCTAAATATTGTTTACCAGCTTTCAATTTAAGGTCCTATTCTACTTCATACTTCAATTAAAACATTAATCAATTTAAACGCTTACCATCATAAGATACATAATATATACATTATATTCGATAATTCATTACGATTCACCCACAAAGAAACGTTTGTTTGGTAGTAGTTATTCAAGTTGGCATTATTTCATCAATTTGAGCTCAGATTCAAAATAGCCTTGGTATCAGAAACACGCTAAATATAGTAAGGGACATGCTAAGTATTGATGGAATATTATACTTGTATGATATTAAGATACTTTATATTATACTACTTTATATTATTTAAATTTCTGTAACTTTAAAAATAATAATTATTCATTCTTCACCAGTTGCATAATATATTATTATGCATTTACCTGCATATGGTCATTATAATCCAGTCTGTGTAAATTTTTATCGTGATAATATGAAGTCAAATTATAAGAAATCGTTATTATTTTACTCGACACTGGCGTAATTGTCATAAAAAAAATATTTTTTTAATTACGCGTCACCCATTGATAGCATATCAAAACTTTCTAGTTTCATTAAATGCTTTGATTGTTTACATATACGCATATAATTAAAAAAGAGATTATATATATATATATATATATATATATATATATATATATATATATATATATATATATATATATATATATATATATTATATAATCAATAGAATTTGTTAAACTTAACGAACATTACCTTTGCTCTGAATATACTTTTGTTAAATTTATTTTTACAATTTCATTGTTATGGCCCCAAATTATAATTATTTTGACCGTGGGCACCAGAAACAATGTATTTTTCTCCCTTTTCGAAAGATAAGAAGTAAATAATCCTCGCTTAATATACTGTACATACCTTAGTAAAATTGAATCCCGTTGAGTTATTTTTTTATATTCTATTTCGAGTATCTGTTGATTTTGCATTAATTATAAGACGTAGTTTGGGTACAAACATTATAAAAAATTAAGACATTAAAAATAAAGACAAGACAAAACAGGTAAGAGGAGTTGCTAGGAAACCGATTGGTTTTGTCCATTAAATTATTCATAACCAAAGATTTAATAAATGATTATCATGACAGTTAAGTTCTTGTAGAATATTTACCTCGAGTGAATATTGCAACTGGACAGAAACTTTGAGAAAGAAGGCAAGACCAGCATTTAAAAAGCTGTAAAAAAAGTTAAGCTCAAAATCTGTGATACTCAACCTTTTTTCAAAGGTGCCACAAATACGTGTTAGTCATGGTGTCGCGGGCGGCAAAACAAAAAAATAAAAGAAAATTAGGTCAGAAATTCTTAAGTTTTAACACACTTGTTACCTATTTACTCAGAGCGCTCTCAATTTTTCTTATATGCGCGAAATTCAAAAAGGTTTAAAATAAAGTAATACTAAGTGGGCCAACCACAAAAGCCGGCGGGCCGCATGTTGAGTATAGCTCAAATCGATAGGACTAAAAACGAAGAAAAATGTCAGATGACTACAATCACAGATGATAAAGCTTCAGACGAATTAACTCATACAGCTTTTGTATCCAGCAGTTTACTACTGTAAGTTAATAAAGTTAATGATTTAAAATTTTGACCCGTTTGACTTTCTTTACGCATGACTGTTTGGTAATTAATTACGAAATGTAATAAAATTATATGTTAACGGTAGTTTAAAATTGTTTTTAACGCTTTTAACACTCAAGAAGCCCATGAAAAGCAATCAACTCCCATAGGCATTGCAGAAGCATTGCCGGCCTTTGAGAAATGTGTAGGCTTGTTTTAATTATACTTTATAGCCTATTTACCCTATCCTCTTATTTGATCCGCTACATTTATCGCAAATTCTATCAATACGTATTTTCAAAAAAATAATTTAAGTGAGTAGTGTATGTGTTTTGTTCTAATCACGAGAATGTGTTTCTAAATAAAGTCCTTACATTAATTTACATATAAATTTAATCATAAGAAATACATTCTTAAGTTGAACCTTAAAGCAGTCATAGTTTTGGTTATTTCTAAATTTACAGTAATTCATAACGTGAACTTTAACATTGGCACATATAAGTTTCTAAATTAAATATAATAAAAGGATAGTATTATGTCTAAGCAGCACAATTAATAATGTCTAATTAACACAATTTCAATAGTTCAATCTCTAATGTCTTAACGTCTTCATAAAACGTAATTCGCTTTTTTAATAGCTCATATGGGACCCACTATTGCGAGAGGATTTCCGCATTTCCGGAGGAATGGACATTAACCCATCACGTGTGACCAAGTTAAATTGGCGGGGCATACATACAAACATATTGTCACACCTGTTTCCCGTAGGAGTAGGCAGAGACCACAGATCTCCATCTGCTACGATCTAACTATACTTTCCTTGCTTCTTTCACGCTCATCACTCTCCTTATGCAAGCCCGCCGGTTAAGGGACTTGGTATTTCCTAAAAACTTCGGGTATTTGGTCGAGGTATGTTTTTCTTGGTGTTCCCCTTTCGACCCATCGCCCCATCCATCCACATCCGCAACGAAAATTTCTTTTGTCAATCGTCTTTGGACGGGGCACTCAGAATAATTACCTGTAGGCCATATTTATCCCGGTGTGAGAATCGAATCTGCGCCCATTGACTGCAAAAGCAGTAACTTCGCTATTTAGCCAATTAGGCAATAAAAAAAGAAAATAGACATACTTTTTATAAAGTTGACTCTTGATAATTTAAAATTTCGATAATTCAAACTTCTCTATAATTCGAAGTAATTGTTGGGTCCCTAGCAAAACTCTCATTACGTAAATCAAATGAATTCAAAGGTTTTTAGTACACTCGAAATCTAACTGATTCATACAAAATTTATATGTCATTGGTATGTTTCAATAAATACTACTTAAATCAATGAATACTACTAAATTGTAACATTGCAATAAATAATACTTTCAATAATTCGAACTTTTTTGTTTTTCTCTTGGTACTAAAAACCTCTCAACATTTCGATTTCGAATTTTTACTAATTCTAAGTATTAGAAAGGTCCTTTAAGTTCAAATTATCGAGAGTCGACTGTATATGATAATACAGCAGTCACCTTATGCGTGAAAGTTAAAACGTGAAAATTTTCAAACACTCTTAATATATAAATATCTATTACTCTAACATAGCGCGTCATTTTATAAAACATTCGGCTTTACCTAAGTTTAGGACAATCTTTCACACTCATACAACACAAATAACAATGATCACGATGAAACAACATCAATTATTCTTAACAGATAAGAAAACTTCAGTAATTAAAGATCCACATTTGGATACCACGATTGTAAGATAATCATTCATTACAGTAATTGATACTTTGATGACATCGATAAAAGGAAGATAACACAAGTTAGCACACAGCCACCATTTCTATTAAAAATATGCTTCTTAGTAAAACATTGTAAAATTGTTTTTTGGGCAAAACAAAGCCCGACATTTGCATTCAGTAAAAACAGTCAATACATCAATAGTTGTAAGTGTATCTCATAAACACATTAAAAGTGTTTATGAGATTGCATCTCAATAAAAGTCGCATTGCTATGAGAAGGCGATGCCGTTTTTGTGTGTTGCCCGCGTGAATATGATATCTTCGTCGTCGGCATTGATACTATCCGCTGTGGTCAAAGCGATTGTATCGCTATGGACTACATGAGGAGCTTCATTGAATTCATCTAACTCTTCTATGCCCGCTGCAACAATTTATTCATCACAGTTTTAGAAATAATACGCCTGAAACGGACATCGGTACAAAACGTATACAATAACTTTTTTTTTTTTATTTATCTTCACAAACAAGTTTATTTATTCGGCACAAAAACAAGCTACAGTCTTGAAAATTTATATACACTCCTTTGCAAAATAACGTTTTGATTTTTCTACATTGTTGACAATAATTTAGTTCTAAAGAGGTTTTAATAGCCAAACTATGTTAATGGGATTTAATAAAAGTTAATTCAAAATTCGAAGCTTGTTTTTTAAAAAATAATTTCTTTTTTAGGTTGTGACTTTTATATACTTTAACTTTTTGTTATTTTTAGTAAAACAATTTAAGTTTGTCACATTATCCTGCCTCATTGTGACTTAACACATATCTTTGTGTCTATTGTTAAGGCAGATAAAGCAATAATAGCTAGTAAAATTATAGCGCTGCTGGAAGAGGGGTGTAGCCAATGTTATGTCTCACAGCGTTTAAACGTAACACGTTCAATCGTCCAAAGATACCAGACTGACGTCCTGGACTCGATACCAGAAGACAGGTTCCGTTTAGAGAAGGCAAGGTGGAGAAGAGAGAAGGAAAGCATGTTAAGACGATTACATGTCATAATTGCTACAATGTTGCTTCATTTTCTGTTTTCATTGACTAAAACACTGATTCTCGAATGTAGTGTAAAAATCTAAAATTTCTTTTTTCTAGTTATCTAAGCTAATGATTTACTAAAAATTATTAATATTATCAATAGAAAAGCTAATGACTGTAAGGTACCCGTTTATTTTGCAAGAAGGTTTATAATATAAACATAATAACACCCGGACTATATTACTCTTAAGATTTGTGCACAACATGGCCGAATTGTAATAGCAATAAGTTAAGAAGCAACCCTTACTTACGATGAAATATAATAAAATTATTCATATAAAATAAAAAAAGTAGGATAACAATAATCTCACGTTGGTTTAGTTGATGTATTTTGATATCCAAAATATCAGATGTTTTGGTACTGTGTTCAATTAATATATTACTGTATAGGCAACAAATGCGTACCATGGGATTACAATGTGATATATTATTTGGATAAGATTAATACTAAACATTTTATGGGGATTGCGAGATGTGATGCTGGTGTTAAAACTTAAGAGAGAGCAGTTTTGGAAGGTCAATATGAGAGTTGATTATTTTATATAAGTTAAATTAGATTAATCATGGCAATCATGATGTTGAATACAATGGATCCGCGGTAATCAGACAAACGATTTGCAGGGCGATGTCGGATTATCGAATTTATATGTAGTCTGAAATTTTTTGAACAAGAATACTTTGTAATCCGCAAAATTACAAATCATTTGAACTACGAATAATATTGCATAATTATGTACATATATAATATGAATGTGCTTATATTTTATTATATAAATAACATCATTATTGCTATAGAACTTATAAAAACAATAATGGTAGTGCCTACAAGTTATAACTTGGCCAATCTTGCATTATATTGGTGAAGATTTGTCGAAATTTTTATGTACAATCAACAGTGATAGGCGTGTCAGATTACAAGGGGCTTCGGATTAGATAGAGTCCGGATTACCGCGGGTCCAGTAATTTGTATGAAGTTAAGCCGAAGTTACAACCGTACCATGGCTATTCGACGCACAATAGTAGGCATTTGATAAAAAAAAGACTGTATGCACTTCATTGAAATGCAGTCATTATTTTGGAAATATTTACCTGTGTAATCAGAGGGTGCGAGGAGTAAGTACTGTTCGGAGCGCGTCGGCCAAAGCAAATGTGCCATTACACAATATGCAAGGCAGTCGGCTGAATACGTTATACCTGCAACATTTAGAATGTACACCTTGTCAAAGAATTTAATAAATTATTAATAATAAAAATATTTTATTTGCTAGAATAATAATAATAAATAAAAGAGACCATACAAATGTTTTTGTACAAAATAGCATTCAACTTTTTAATTATATTATACTTAACTATTTATACATAAAATCCAATTAATATATAATCTTATCCTAGGCAACGGAAGTGGTTTAGCTTTTAGCTAACAAGGGAAGGGATTCCCGTGTAGCGCTGTTTTTCAGCCACTCTCTTCGCACAAATTGTTATGCGGGTGTTATAAATTAGGTAAGTGGTAGGCGTGTGAGCGTACGTGTGTTTGTGTGTGTGTGAGTGTGTGTGCGCGCGTGCGTGTGTGCATGTGTGTGTGTGAGTGTGTGTGCGTGTGTGTGTACACGTGCGTGCGCGTGTGTGCGGTTGTGTGCGCGTGTGTGTAAACACACACGCGCATTATTTCTATTGCATGTTATTTATTAATTAAACTTATAAAGCTGTTATACATCAATAAATAAATAATAAACGAAGAGTTAAATCTGACACTTAAATATTTATCTTACGACATCCTGAATAGGCGTTTCCTCAAATTCATCGTTTTTTGCAATACGAAAAAAATTATTTTGCAATATACATATCGGAATGAACTGCTTTAGAAACTATTTATATGCCAAGAGATTTTACGAATGCGATGAAAGAGATTTTATGAAATGGCGATGACTTCGGCAGGCTTTTACACATAGACCAACTAGGCTGAACTATGGCCTCACGTCATTAATAATTTAAATTAATATAACATTAAGCTATTCTGTTAGAAAAAAATCGACACAACAGAAGCTATACAGGAAATTTTATATATCTATAATAATATATAAAAATCTCGTATCAGTCTTTGTTATCGAACTCCTCCGAAACGGCTTGAACGATTTTTATGACATTTTTTTGTACATTTGGTAGGTCTGAGAACAGGTTGTGTAAACTATTTTTTTATAACTATACCTAGAAATAACTTATAATACTATATGACGGGCAGCTAGTATGTATATAATATATAATATTTTTTATGTTATAGAACCTTTGCACAAAATACTTCGCCACCCACTTAGATGAATTCCAAATTATTTATTTAATTAATTTAATTAACTATTTCTTTTTTTATCAAAATTTTGCACATGAAAAAGATAAAAATCTATAATTAAATATTATAGTTAGATATTTGAAAGAAATGGTAATTACACTAAGTTATCAGTCACTGACTGATTGACGGAGAATACTTTGGAGCACTTCTTACAAGTTTCGTTAACAAATATACAACAACTAAACTACTTTATTTGTTTTCTATTATAAAATGTATATGGTCCAACTCTATTACATGTTTTTCATATGGGATTGATTTATATTATCTAAAATTATATAAAATTGAGCTGAACCTACCTAATAGAAACTTAAACCTCCACAATGGACTGATTTGCAGTGCTATAAGTGCAATTATTGGTAAGTAGACAAACCATACCAAACTCGATGCACCAAAGTGAAGTAAAAAATTCAGCTTTGGCATATTGTGCTCATACATCATTGTGTTTCTCAGTTCCAATATAAACCAGACCATTATAGCAACACGCAGCGTTAGCACAAGCCAGCCAGGCCATGTTTGATATTCATCGATTTCTTCAATAATGTCTACCTCTGTCTGAAATTAGACAATAATTTACACTGAAATTATTTACAATAAAACCAATTAATATATAATACTAACCAATGAATATCTGATACAAAGTTAGTATTGCTTTCCCCAGAAATGGGGAACCCCATGCCGAAAAATATTGCTTGAGATATTTTTTATTCAATAAAACTCAGAAGCATTTTTATAAACACTTCGATTCGATTCAGAAGAATTCGATTAAGTAATATTTAGATATAGTTACATAGGTTTTCAAGATTTTTTTCCTTTCCGAAGACTTAACTCACAAAGACCACAAATGACATTACAATATGCATCGTTTGTTTGATCATGCTAAGAAATAAATTTGGCTACATAAGTCATAGTTACTTAATCAAATTTTATTATTGCAACCTTAAAGTTGCAGGTCCCTTACAAGGTTATTTAATATTCACACTGTAAAATCAAATGTGGTTTAAACTGACATCCATCAAAATTATAATGTAACAATTTGAAACTAATTTTATTACATCAAATTCTATTATTGCAACCTTAAAGTTGAAGGTCCCTTACAAGGTTATTTAATATTCACACTGTAAAATCAAATGTGGTTTAAACCACATTTGATTTAGTGTGAATATTAAATAACTGTAAGCAAAAGGTTGCAATGTAAATAACTATGACTTATGTAGCCAAATTTATTTCTTAGCATGATCAAACAAACGATGCATATTGTAATGTCATTTGTGGTCTTTGTGAGTTAAGTCTTCGGAAAGGAAAAAAATCTTGAAAACCTATGTAACTATATCTAAATATTACTTAATCGAATTCTTCTGAATAGAATCGAAACTATAAAATGCTTCTGAAATTTCAAGCAATATTT
>JASFAT010001114.1:0-48425 GCA_031353405.1 Baronia brevicornis
TAATTAAAAACATGCCCATAGTTGGTGCGATCAATGATAAGATAGATAAGGCTTATGTATTCGACAAAACTTACAGAATACAGCCTTACAAAGATCACAAAGCAACATTGAGGCAAAAATACCTGAGCATCTTCACAGATAGCTACAAAACGTCATCAGGGACAGGCTCTGGGGTCTTCTCTGAGGACCTAAACATTAGTATTTATCATCCGCTGGGGGTGCACAACTCGGTCTTTCAAGCTGAATGCATGGGCATCATCCTAGCTATCAACGCCATCAATGATCGGAAAGTTAGAGGGCAATCCATCAGGATATTTACGGACAGCCAGGCGGTATTGATAGCCATAAATAGCAATGAGATACGTACCGGTATTATTCTCAATTGCCATGAACTGCTCACAGAAGCAGGTAGATACAATATTACATTACAATGGATAAAGGGACATAGTGGGTCAAGGGGCAATGAACTGCAGATGAACTTGCGAGAAAGGCATCATCAACAGCAGCTTTTGGACCAATAATACCATTGCCCTTCGATGGCCTCTTAACTCTTATCAAAAAACATACGAACGAAAGCTTCTGTGACCACAGCACCGGTTGTCGTCAGTCCAAAGAGGCCATGCCTACAATCAATCATGCCTCTTAAGAAAACTCTTTCAACTTGGGAAGGCGCAATTACGTGTGGTAATCAGCGTAATAACTGGGCATGGTCCATTTAACAAACATCTATTTGTTGTTACAGATAGCCCACTATGCTGGGCCTGCATGGAGGATGATGAGACGGCTGCCCACATCGTGCTTCAGTGCAGAGGAGTAGCCAACTACCGGGCCAGACACCTGGGTGCATCCGGGTCGCTTGAAGATGCTATGGGTAGACTGAAGACGCTGCTGCAGTTCTTTGAGGAGCTGGGGTGAATAGAATAGGAGCTATCCATTCTGACAACACGCAAAATAGGCGCATGATGCCGTCGAGTTGCGGAAATCAGCCCGTCACACCATCTACTATCTACCAACATCTCATTGTGCTCGTATGACATAATTTGCTATACGGAGACCTGGTTGAATGATTCCGTTTATAATAATGAATTATTTGATAATCGTTATATGGTTTGGAGGCGGGACCGCGCTTATGACATGACAACTCAAAATAAGGGTGGGGGGGTCTTAATCGCGGTACGGCGTTATTTATCAGTTGAAGGTCGACCTGAATGGTCCTCCAATGCCGAGGACATTTGGGTGACCTTGACCTTGAGAAACAGAAGCACACGATATTCTTATAAAATTCATATTGGTGTCGTTTATATTTGTGATCAGAAACAGGGATGTTCAATGTCTGTTCAGCTAAGTAACTTTGCTAACAGCTTAACAAAATTAACATTTGATAACCCGATGGATAAAATAGTTGTATTCGGAGACTTCAATATGCCCAATTTAACGTGGACTATTGATAGTAAAGATGGAATATCACTGATACCTTCTACCTTACAAGGTCGCATCAGGTTAAATTTATGGATAATATTAACACCTGTTGACCAAAGGAGTCTACTAAACATACAAAACAACATAGGAAAAGAAATACAGAAATAAGGAAAACAACAAAAATAATAGACGCTTTATAATATTCTCAAAAACAAAAATAGAATTGGGCGGCTCATATTGCACGCATGGACAAGGAAAAATGGACACCTAGGGTAACTACCTGGCAAGGACCAACAATTAAAAGATTAAGAAGAGAGCGGAAGACCAAAAGAAAAATGGATTGATGAAATAAAAAGAAAAGGTGGTGAAAACTGGATTACCAAAGCAAAAGACAGACAGATTTGGAGCAAAATGGAGGAGGCCTTTACCCGTAGAGGGGTCCATAATGATTTATGATTTATAAAAATAAATTTTGATTTGGATTCTTTTAATTTTGATTCTTTTTAATTTATTTATCATTTAAAATTTATATACATTGAAATCATTTATTATGATTGGAATTTAAATTTAATGATTATTAATAGTAATATTTTATTTTTTAATGCATGCACATATTATGTAATAATTAATCATATGATATACTTGTTTAATATATTATTCATTATAGAAATAAAGAGCATACAATGCATGGGTGATACCAATCCTTACGTATACTTTTGGTATTTTAAAATGGACTCAAACTGAATTAGAAACCTTGGACAGACGTGTACGTACGCTGATGACTACGAATAGATTACACCATCCTCGTTCATCTATCATGAGATTGTATCTTCCACGAAAAGAAGGGGGCCGAGGCCTGCTCAGCATTAAAAATATCCATAATCGTGAAGTATACAACCTCAGATGCTACTTTCTAAATAAAAAAGAATCATCCTGGCTTCACCGCGACGTAGTTATCAGCGACAAATCGTTAACCCCGCTTAATATGGCAGCAGAGAACTGGCAACCACCTCCTGTAATGAGCAATGCAGATCGCGTCAGTGTATGGAGTGGCAAGCAGTTGCATGGCCGTTTTCGCCGAGTTCTAGCTAGTGCTGATGTAGATAAACCAGCTTCAGTACATTGGTTACAATTCGGTGATCTCTTCGGTGAAACCGAGGGTTTTGTCTGTGCAATACAAGACGAAGTTATAAAAACCAATAACTACCGGAAATACATCATGAGAGACGGCACGGCTGATATATGCCGAGCGTGCCACCACCCGGGAGAGTCACTGAGGCATGTTATTTCCGGTTGTTCCCAGCTATCAAACGGGGAGTATTTGCACAGACATAATCAAGTAGCCAGAATTGTGCATCAGCAGCTTGCCATTAAAATTAAAAGTTATAATGTGATATCTCCCATAAGTGGCAACACTATTGTAACTTTCACTATGTTGGCAGTACTTTTTTCACTGCTACGAAAAAAAATCGTGCTATACTGATTGTAGTGGTCAACTATTAATAAAATACAGTCCATAAAATAACTAGCATGGTTTTATTGAACATGCTAAGTGGTCCTATCGCAATTGTGCAGTTCGTAGATTATAAATCGTGTTTGCGCCATAGTTAATGGCAAAAAGTGTTGTGAACTGTTCGGCGATACGGCAACCTCACACCGACAAGTTTTCGTGAGAAATCTATAATTTCTCCGAAATACACGAAAGTTACTGTGATTTCCACCAGATCGCTATACGATCTACCAGCAGTTTAAAGTGCATTTGCAGTCAATATCTGCAAAAGTTTATACTTATAGAAGTTGGGTCCATATTCCAGTTCAAACAAGTTCAATTCGTTGGGCACAGTGAAAATTGTACTTATACAAAAACAACAAAAAGCTTTTCAAAATAAATCAAAGACGGGCGCGCAAGTTAACTCCGAGCGAGACAAAAGCTTTTCGGTCGCACCACTCGCACTCGTACGCACCATAGGGGCGCGCTACCTAGCCGAGCGCCCCTAGGGCGAGGGCCGCAATTTGGGAATAAAAAGTGTTCGCCTGGCATCGGCCCGACCGGTTGTCTGTTTTGTTAACTGCCCGATCGCCAGCGATCACAGCGCCGACCAGCCTCCGTGGACTGTCGGTGCGAATAGTGTACTGAGCAATTTCCGTGAGAGGAAAGACAACGCAGTCGCCATCTGGTGACTCCATTCCCCCCCTCATCCCTCGATCGCAAGTCGGTTTCGTGCTTCGGATTAATTCCTCGCCGGACCGACCGCGATTGATAAATTGAAGACAACCTACCCTTTTATTCCTAACAAAGTGGTCAAGAAACCTCGTGTTTCTCCCTGTTATAATTCCCATCCACCCTCCTTTCCCTAAATAGTTTATTCTTTTGTTGTGTTGTGTTGTGTTTTGGCGAAATATTTTGGTGAGTTTTTATTTCTTTTGTTTCATTTTGGTTTATTTTTCCTTTTATATTTATTCTGTTTTGTTTTAATCTGTGGTGAAATTCAAAATTTGCTTCACTTCATTTTATTTTCTATACGTCGCTCCCATATATAAATTATAAATAATACCCACCCACCCTCCTTTCCTATAATAGTTTGTTTTTGTGTTTTACTTTAAAATTTTGGAAGTATATTGAATTTTGGTTTTGTGTTTTATTTACTTTTTTTGTTTGTATGTATTCTTTTTAAAAATGTTTTGTTTGGTTATCTAAATTCCAATTTGTTTTGCTCATTTTGTTTTTGCTTTATTTTTATTTTTATATAGTCTATAAATATACCCGCGAAATATCGGGTTGTGTTAGGCAGTCAAATATACCCATGCCCACTCCCACCCAACCAGCTGTTGACCCAGTGATGTTGCCCATTGTTGGGCAAAGGTGGCCCACGCTAGGGCCGTCGCAAGTGGCCGTGGAGGCCACCAAGCGCGAGGCTGCGTCCTCGTCGCGGGGTGCATCTACCCCCCATGCCAAGTCGGCTCGCAAAGCGTAGCCCCCCCCCACTCCCGTGGTAGAGGAAGAAACTGCCGTGCACGACGACAAGCGTCAGTGCACTGGCCTGTCGCCACCACACTAAAAAGATCAGGAGGAAGGATCGTCTGGCGCGTCCAACGTGGGGGGCAGCCACCCCTCAGTCAGCCGAAAACAGCGAGCGCTCCCCCGCAACCAGCGAATTGTCGCACAATTATAGCGACAACACGCCCACTTCAAGCGACCGGACGCCCACTAGTAGGCAATCACCAGATGCGGCCAGTTCGCCGCATCAGCCAAGAGGAGAAGAAGCAGGGCCGCTGGACGAGACATCGTACCAGGGTATAGAAGAGGGGGGCCCCCCTCCCCCCGCGGCCCAATTTAGCTACGCCGCAATGGCGGCCGCACCGCCATCGCCACCACAACCAGCTGCAGCAGTCGCAGCCCCCCCACCCCCCGCGAAAAAGTACCCACCCATCATAGTGGAGAACCTTCCCGACTGGACGCGCCACGTTAAGGCGTTGAAAGAGCGTATGGGGCATTTACCCAACGCCCGCCCTTTCGGGAAGGGACTAAGGTTCATCCCGCAGTCCCCAGAAGAATACCGCACCGTGCAGCGGTATCTAAAAGAATTGACACAAAGCAACCCGGCAACGTCGTGGTATTGCTACGCACCCCCGGAGGAGCTGCCAACGAAGGTAGCAATAAGAGGCCTCCCCTCCGTGACGGACACGGAGGAAATCAAAGAAGAGTTGGTGCAACTGGGGTTCCCAGTCACCTACGTGAGGAATATCCCACCGAGGGGGGGGCGCCCGGGGTGCCTCTTCTTCGTCGAACTGTCCCACATGGGGCAAGAGGAACTCGCCCGCCTATACAGCACCACGGAGCTGTTATTGCCGGGTGTAATTATTGAGGCCTGGAAGGGGCGTAAGGGGCCGGCGCAATGTCACCGGTGCCAAAGCTTCGGACACGCATCCCGCAACTGTTTCAGACCTGCGCGGTGCGTACGTTGCGCGGGCGACCACGTGGCGGCGGACTGCCCAAAAGGCAGAGACAGTGAACCGAAGTGCGCCAATTGCGGCAAGGCGCACACAGCCAATAGCAGGCGATGCCCCGTCCTCCAGACGGAGGCCAGGAAGAGGGGACGGATGCTACCACCACCGGTGCCACAAGCGGCGCCGCAAGAGAAGAGATGAGATGAGAAAAAGAAAAAGAAGTCTAAGGCGGCGCGAGGGCGCCAGCGCGAGAGCGATGCTGCACGGAGCGCAGCTCAGACGCGCACCCTCCTCTGTCCCCCCTCCCCCCACCTCCGGCCGGTGCCGGCCAGAGTTGTTCCCGAATTGTTCACCCAACTCTCACACCGGAACAGTGGAGGGGTGTAGGGTACTATTCTGGAACCCCGGGGGGGTCCAGCATAGAGCTCCCAACTGCTTACTCTCACCCGGCGGTATGACATCCACGTAATACTGCTGGGCGAAACATGGCTGAGACCTGAGCAACCTTTTAAACTGGCCAATTTCTTCGTGTATCGACGCGACGAGGTCACCCATCTGCATTACCCACGATGAGCCAAGCGGTCACCCTGATGGACACCGAGCAAAACGGTGTCGTACCCGTCACCTCTGACGCGTCCGTGTCCCCGGACCCCGAGCAAAACGGTGTCGTCCCCAACGACGACGACGACGGCTTCACCGTCGTCGCACGTAGACGCCCTACCGAAAGGGCAATAGAGCAAGCGGTCTCTCCGCTTACGTCCCCCGCTCCCTCGCCAGCTAAGAAACCCGCGCAATCTAAGCGCAGCGAGCCCCCGCGACCCACCGCGGAAAAGACTCCCCCACCAGTGATTCTACAGGACAAGTAGGAGCTCGCGGAACGCGAAGTCATTGAGAGGGCCTTTATTAGCAATATTGTGGCGGCTCAAACTCTGTTGCAGTTGCACAGTAACAGATGAGGAGGCTTGGAGCCTGCTATTACAGGGTTATGACAACAAACGTTTATTAATAGATCATCACCTCAGTTCGCTTTTTAATATTGCCGCATTACATAGAGTCAGAGAGGTCGCTGCACTTCCATTCGATCACGTGACTAAGAACTTGCGTGCATTGTCCAGTCTAGGGCAAGCAACTGAGCATTGGGATGTTATTGTTATACATTTGGTTTCATCTAAGCTAGATACACCCACGCTTAAAGATTTTCACAAGTTTCTGAACGATCGTGCATCCATTTTAGAATCAGTACATCGCAGTAGGGCTGAGAGCTCTTCTAAGACTAATCATGGTCAGCAGCGGGCCGCGACTGCTGCTAATGCTAAGCCGGAACGTTCACACTTGAAGTCATATGCGTGCACTAGTAACAACAACACAAGTAGTGATCAACAACAAAGACCGTCCTCTTCTAGTTAATGTGCTTGTTGTAATTCTACGGAGCATAGGATAGTTGATTGTCCATCATTTAAGGCAATGAGCGTTAGTGATCGTATAACCCAGACGACTAAATTGAACCTATGTAAGAATTGTTTGAAGCCTGGTCATTTTTCTCGTCAATGTCGTTTCGGTCCTTGCCGAGAATGTAAAAAAGACACAACTCACTTCTGCACCTTGCCACAAATATCGAAGGCAATACAATTACTGCTGTAAGCAATATTAGCCCTGTCGACACACTAGCTAACTTTTGTAATGAGAACATTAGTCAAGTCCTCCTGTCGACGGCTCTGATTGAGGTTGTCAATCCAAGGACGCGTCAATCGATAACCGTGCGCGCCTTGTTAGATTGTGGGAGTCAAAACTCATTTTTAACTTTAAATTTGAAAAGATAATTGTCACTAGATGTCACTCCTTTTAGCTCTACGAATGTCATTGTCTTTGGTAACAATTATTCAGGAACTATCACAGAATATTGTGTTGTTCAAATTAAATCATGTAATACGTCCTTTAATGTTACATCAAATTTTTATGTCATGAATCAACTTACTAGTTCGCTACCTAATTCTAGTTTTGATATTAGTTCACTTAAAATTCCTAGTAATATTATCCCAAGTTTTATGAACCGTCTCAAGTTGATATACTCATCGGTTCGGATCTGTTTAGGGACATAATCGGCTCTGAGCAACAGTCATTGGGCCCAGGGTGTCCTAGACTACATAGTTCGAGGTTAGGCTGGCTTATTGGTGGTCCTGTGCCTTTGTTTAGCAAGCAAGGCAATAATAATGTAAAGTGCAATACTGTTCTGACTAATTTTGCACAAGGTGATGATCCTCATTCTAAAATGAGTAGATTTTGGTAACTAGAGAAGATTCCTTCTAAAGTTCGTTTAAATGACAGCGAGCAGGCATGTGAAAGGCATTTTGTGCAACACACCTGTCGCTTGTCCAGTGGTAGATTTTGTGTGAGGCTTCCTTTGTTTAAATCACCCGACTGTCTTGGCGATTCATATACCATGGCCAAAAAAAGATTTTATAATTTAGAGAAGCGGTTTAAGAGACAGCGTGAGGTCAAATCTCAGTATGTAGCGTTTATTCGAGAATATGCAGAATTGGGTCATCTCTCGGAAGTAACATTCGAAAGTCCTACGTTGAATTTATGTTACTACTTGCCTCATCATCCGGTGTTCAAAGAGAACAGTGAGACGACTAAAATAAGGGTGGTGTTCGACGCGTCTGCTCGCACCTCCTCCGGCGTATCTGTCAATGACATTCAGATGGTAGGGCCTCTAATTCAAGACGCTCTTTTCTTCATATTAGTTCGGGCTCGCCTTCACAAGTACATCCTGACCGCGGATATAGAAAAGATGGACCGTCAAGTTATGGTAGACGAGTCCGATCGTAACTTACAACTCATCTTATGGAGAGAAGATAAGCGTGAGTCTCTTAAAACACTGAGACTTAATACTATTACTTACGGCTTCGCAAGTGTTAATGCTGGTTGCAATGACGAAAATTAATTGAAATGCATTCAACATTCTGTGTCGGAGGTCTTGAAGGCAGGATGCTTTAACTTACACAAATATAAATCGAACTCCCCTTTAGTTCTGCATTCCTGTTCTTCAAGCTCTACTGATAAACTGGTTTTAAGTGAGTCTGCCAGTGTTCGCAACAGAACAATGTATAGTTGATAAGAAATTTGTTAACATAAGATTTCATAAAAATGTATTAGTAATAGAATAATTTATAGTTAGCAAGGGTGCAAAATAGACAGACAAATAAAGAACCCCGTAGGAATCTATAATAATACATAGGAAATAAAGATATAATAGCAATCAATAGACAATAAAAAGACATAGAATTCGTGAAAATATAACCTTATACGGGTTAAATTTGTATACAGTTTGATTCGTTAGTTTCAGATAGATATCTGAGTTCGACCCCAGTCCGGTCGAGCATAGCTCAGATAGTGAGGTAGCGCAACCTTTGTAGGACGCCTACTGCCAGATAGTTATTCAATAGTTTCGTATAGTCTGAGCTCGACCCAGCCGGGTTGTTCGATAGCTCAGAGGGCTGTGTAGTGCGACCTTATCAGGACGCCTACACAACAATAGTGATTGTTAGTTCGGTAGAGTTCGACCTCAATCGGGTCAAGCATAGCACAACTAGTTGGATAGTGCAACAGTATCAAGGTTGCCTACGTTTCGATAGAGTCGATAGAGTTGGATAAAATAGTGTAGAATTTAATATTTCCCATATATAAATTATAAATAATACCCAACCACCCTCCTTTCCTATAATAGTTTGTTTTTGTGTTTTACTTTAAAATTTTGGAAGTATATTGGAATTTTGGTTTTGTGTTTTATTTACATTTTTTGTTTGTATGTATTCTTTTTAAAAAAAAAAAATATTTTGTTTTGTTATCTAAATTCCAAATTTGTTTTGCTCGTTTAGTTTTCGTTTTATTTTTATTTTTATATAGTTTATAAATATACCCGCGAAATATCGGGTTGTGTTCTTGAGAAACTTGGCTAAACGGCTGGGTATGACGCCTAGTGTCGGTTCATTTCCGGCAAATTAGTGATTAATTGGCCGCCATGACCGACAGGGGCAAAGTACCCCGCCAGCCTTATGCGGCATCGATACCTGTAAGGGCGCGTGGTTCAGCCCGCCCCACACCCACCTTTTTCCCACAATTTGCCCGCCCGTCCACGTCGGCGGGCGGTCAGTCAAATATACCTATGCCCACCCAACCAGCTGCTGACCCAGTGAGGTTGCCCACTGTTGGATAAAGGTGGCCCACTGTTGGGCAAAGGTGGCCCACGCTAGGGCCGTCGCAAGGGGCCGTGGAGGCCACCAAGCGCGAGGCTGCGTCCTCGTCGCGGGGTGTATCTACCCCCCCATGCCAAGGCGGCTCGCAAAGCGTAGCCCCCCCTCCCCCGTGGTAGAGGAAGAAACCGCCGTGCACGACGACAAGCGTCAGTGCACTGGCCGTCGCCACCACATAAAAAGGAGGAAGGATCGTCTGGCGCGCCCAACGTGCCCCTCCCCCAGTCAGCCGAAAACAGCGAGCGCTCATCTAGTGAGCGCTCCCCCGCAACCAGCGAATTGTCGCACAATTATAGCGACAAGACGCCAACCTCAAGCGACCGGACGCCCACTAGTGGGCAATCACCAGATGCGGCCAGTTCGCCGCATCATCCAAGAGGAGAAGAAGGAGGGCCCCTGGACGAGACATCGTACCAGGGTATAGAAGAGGGGGGTCTCCCTCCCCCCCCGGAGGCACAATCTTCTCCGCCCGCGGCCCAACGTAGCTACGCCGCAATGGCGGCCGCACCGCCATCGCCGAGGCCACCGACACCACCACAACCAGCTGCAGCAGTCGCAGCCCCCCCACCCCCCGCGAAAAAGTACCCACCCATCATAGTGGAGAACCTTCCCGACTGGACGCGCCACGTTAAGGCGTTGAAAGAGCGAATGGGGCATTTACCCAACGCCCGCCCATTCGGGAAGGGACTAAGGTTCATCCCGCAGTCCCCAGAGGAATACCGCACCGTGCAGCGGTATCTAAAAGAACTGACTCAAAGCAACCCGGCAACGTCGTGGTATTGCTACGCACCCCCGGAGGAGCTGCCAACGAAGGTAGCGATAAGAGGCCTCCCCTCCGTGACGGACACGGAGGAAATCAAAGAAGAGTTGGTGCAACTGAGGTTCCCAGTCACCTACGTGAGGAATATCCCATCGAGGGGGGGGCGCCCGGGGTGCCTCTTCTTCGTCGAACTGTCCCACATGGGGCAAGAGGAACTCGCCCGCTTATACAGCACCACGGAGCTGTTATTGCCGGGTGTAATTATTGAGGCCTGGAAGGGGCGTAAGGGGCCGGCGCAATGTCACCGGTGCCAAAGCTTCGGACACGCATCCCACAATTGTTTCCGACCTGCGCGGTGCGTACGTTGCGCGGGAGACCACGTGGCGGCGGACTGCCCAACAGGCAGAGACATCGAACCGAAGTGCGCCAACTGCGGCAAGGCGCACACAGCCAATAGCAGGCGATGCCCCGTCCTCCAGAAGGAGGCCAGGAAGAGGGGACGGATGCTACCACCACCGGTGCCACAAGCGGCGCCGCAACAGATGAGACGCCACGCGCCGCGACGGGAGCGCCGCGCATTGCAACAGGAGGAGCGCCGAGCGCCGCCACCTGCCACCAGCCAAGACCCCCGAACCGGAGCTGCCGCCTCGTCAGCAGGCACCCCACCAGCCTCTGGGGCCATGACGGGGGCGCGTATCAGCACACCGGCTAACAAGCCAATCCCCAGGGGGGCCACCCCACACAGGAGGCCCCCAAAAAGAATAAAAAGACAAAGAAGTCTAAGGCGGCGCGAAGGCGCCAGCGCGAGAGCGATGCTGCACGGAGCGCAGCTCAGACGCGCACCCTGACTTCTGTCCCCCCTCCCCCAACCTCGGCACCGCAAGGGACGTCCACCACGGTGCCGGCCAGAGAGGGAGCACTGCCCGATGGCCCAATACCCGCCTCACAGGCGCGCCGAGAAGCGCCATCATGCCAAGAGTGCCGAGAGAGATCGGAGACAGTCGAAAAGATTGTCGCCGCTCTCGGCAAAACTCTTGCCCAGATAGCTTCCGGCGTCGACCCAATGAAGGCGCTCCTCGGTGTGATAACCGAATTGTTCACCCAACTCTCGCACCGGAGCAGTGGAGGGGTGTAGGGTACTATTCTGGAACCCCGGGGGGGTCCAGCATAAAGCTCCCCAACTGCTCACTCTCGCCCGGCGGTATGATATCCACGTAATACTGCTGGGCGAGACATGGCTGAGACCTGAGCAACCCTTCAAGCTGGCCAATTTCTTCGTGTACCGACGCGACGAGGTCACCCCGACGGGGCGGCCCTATAGAGGCACGGCCGTCCTGGTCAGGAGAGACCTAGTACACGAAGAGATCCCACTGTTGGACTTCGTCAGTACGAGGTCGATAGGCGTCCGACTTCGTACAGACGGAAAGGAGCTCAGAATCTTTTCGGCGTACCGCCCCCCCAAGAGAAATTTTTCCCCTCTGACATCCGGAGGATATTCGACAGGAGCTCGCCCACCATCATCGCCAGCGACCTAAACGCCAAGCACCCGGCATGGGGCTCACGAACCGTGAACCCCGCAGGACGGGCTCTATTCGACGCGTCAAATAGGGAAGATTTTGACGTCGTGGGACCGGACGCACCAACCCATGTGCCGACCGATCCCAATCATCTTCCGGATGTCTTAGATATAGTGCTCCGCCAGGGTCTAAATTCCCCAATGCACCTGGAGGTGCTGTACGACATGGACACGCAGCACCTTCCGGTCCTAGTCGCGCTTGACTTGCGACCAAGCGCGACAGCGCCCAGGGCCTTTGCGCATAGGACAGACTGGTGCGCCTTCTCGCGCAAACTAGCAACCGTCCCTCTCGGTGGCCCGATACGGACACCGGAGGATGTCGAGGCCGCCGCGGTCGCCTTAACGGCGGCCATCAGAGAGGCCGCGGAGGCTGCCACGGTCCGGGTCCCGGTGTCACGCTACCGAGAGGAACTCCCACACCGTTTGCGCATAATGCGGGAACGCAAACGCGCGCTGCGAAAGCTCTGGGCGCGTACTCGCTGTCCACGCGTTAAGCGCGAACTTAACGCCCTCGCCGAGAGGCTGTCCGAGGAGATGCGCAGCTTCAGGGGACGGGCCTGGGACAGGCACGTCGAAGAGTCAGGCGAGAGGCTGACTTCCCTGCATCTCCTAGCGCGACGCCTCTCCCGCACGAAGACACCCGTTCATCCGCTTTTAAACAGTGCGGGTGAACGATGCTACGAGGCCAAAGATCGTGCCGAGATCCTGGCGGAGCACTTAGTGACCCAGTTCACTATGAATCCTGCTGCCGCTGCCGTCGCCGACCGTCATCGGGACGTACAGGACCGCGTACGGGAATTTCTGGCTGCACCACCGCCCGTCCCCCTCCCGGGAGACTACTACTTCTCTCCGGCGGAGGTGAGGAGGGCCGCGCTACGTCTGCCAAGGCGAAAGGCGCCTGGCGACGACGAAATTCCCATTATCGCACTTAAGCAGCTGCCCAGGCGAACAGAGGTCGCCATGACACGGCTCTTCAATGGGGTGCTCAGGACGGCGCACTTCCCAACATCGTGGAAGACTGGGAAGGTCATCGTCCTGCCAAAACCGGGTAAGGACAGACGTCACCCGGGGAGCTATCGCCCTATAACTCTGCTCCCGCACATCGCCAAACTGTTCGAGCGCTTGCTGCTGCGGAAAATCAGGCCAGAAGTCACACTGCGCCCTGAACAGCACGGCTTTCGCAGCGGCCACTCGACAACAACCCAACTGACCCGCGTGCTGCACCACATGGCCGTGGAACGAAACCGCGGCCACTGCACCGTCGGGGTCTTCCTCGACATCGAGAAGGCCTTCGACCGGGTGTGGCACGAGGGTCTTTTGTATAAGCTCATCGAGCAAACCACCATGCCGCCTTCCATGGTGCGGCTGGTGGCTTCATTTCTGCGGGAGCGGAGCTTCTACGTTTCCGTCGAGGGCATAGCTTCCACCACCTATCCCGTCGAAGCCGGGGTCCCCCAGGGCAGTTGCTTGTCGCCTGTCCTGTACGCAGCGTACACAAACGACATCCCCACGCAACAGTATCAAGGTTGCCTACGTTTCGATAGAGCCGATAGAGTTGGATAAAATAGTGTAGAATTTAATCAGATATTATAGAAACGGTGTGGCCACATCCGGAATTACATAGTTGTGTACATTATATAATCGCTGTATCGCATAATCAATGTATTTGTACAAAATCAGTATAGGAATAAGAGATAGAGGCATCAAGCCTATAGATATAAGTAAAACTTGTGTTAGTTAAGTTTTATTTTGCTTGTCACATATAATTATAACTGAAACTTGTACTTATACAAACCACAAAGAGCTTTTAAAGAAATAAATAAAAGACAGGCACGCAAGTTCACTCCGAGCGAGGCAAAAGGTTTTCGGTCGCACCACTCGCACTCGTACGCACCATAGGGGCGCGCTACCTACCCGAGCGCTCCTAGGGCGAGGGCCGCAATTTGGGAATAAAAGCGGCCCGCCGGGCGACCGAAATTCATTCCACTCACCGCCACCATCTGTTCCCCCGAACTCACGCGTTACTACCAACGCTTCGGGAGAGCTATTGCCTCATACTCTGTGTGCAATAGCTTCAACGTTATTCTGTCTGCGGTATCGATAGGACAGAATAAACCCGTCTCGGAGTAACTCGCCGTCCCTACTTGTGGAATCATCAAGGGAGTTTTATTTCGACGCATCCACCCATAGTTGCGATCTTCGTGAGGAAGCTATCGGCGAAGCCAGCGCACCCGTGTACTTTGAGGTTGTAACCCGAGCATTATTGTGAGGGCCGATCTCGTACATTTAATGGTCCTTCGAGCCGGATCTTCGAGGAAAAACTGAAGAAAGAAAATTCAGCGAAAACTCAAGATCCACATAGTCATCGCGCCGAACCCGCAACATGCCAATCACAAGATCGCAAAACGGACGTCGTCACGAACAGCGGCGAACCTCGGCTCCAGACGTCGATAGCGCTATGGAGCAAGAAGCGCTACCGTCCGCATCTCAATCGATGGGCGATTCTACGACCCTGCAGACAGCGCAGCAAGCACCGGTCATCCACAACTTGCCGCCGGAATCTCCCACCGAAGCGGGCGGCGTCATAGCAACGCCTAATTTACAGCCTACAAGAGCTCCGTCCAGCGCACGAAACAATAGAACACGGCGGAGACAAATGGAGGAAGCTGTACAAGAAATTAAAAAGGCGGAAATAGAGATGCACAAGGCGCAGATCGAAATACAGAAAGCGCAAAAAGAGCTGTGGGAAAGTAAAAGAAGAATGTTGGAAATCGAGGACAGCGACGGAGAACTTCTAGAAGAGGAAGACGCCGCACAAGTCTTGGAGCGCACCCAGAAGTGGGTCGAATCGCAGGAACCGATAGGCGCTCACCCTGCGACCAACAGCCCACAGCCTCCGACGAAAAAAGACGACCGTGTAATAGTTTCAGAAACACGGCCGCATATCGAATCGTCGTCGGAGAGAGTTGCATCAAAACAAGTTTCGACACAAAAACCAGGGGTGTCGGAACTAGCTACGGCTCTACAACAGATCGTAGACAAGCTACAACCCGCTCAAGCGCCGAGAATAGTGTCAGATAGCGGCAGCTTACCTACGTTCGGGGGCTCGCATTCAAGGCGGCTTACAATCAGACAGAAAGCAGTTTCACCAGCGCTTCAAACACACTGAGACTGCAGCGAGCCCTAAGAGGAAGAGCGAGGGAAGTAGTTAATAGTTTGCTGATTTCCAACGCCGACGGACAAGCGATCATCAAAGCGTTGGAAACACAATTCGGCCGTCCGGACTCGATAGCGGAGGCCGAACTCGACAGACTGCGGGATGTGAGGAGAGTCGGCGATTATCCTCAAGACATATGTCGCTTCGCTAACATAATACAGAACAGCGTCGTCACATTGGAAGCACTCGGCCGCACCGGTTACTTAAACGACCCAAGGACCGTGCGGCATCTGGCGGATAAGCTTCCCCACTTTCAACGCAACCGGTGGTACAGAATAGACCTCGAAGCGGACAAAGCGGAACCATGCCTCCTCCGATTCGCAAAATTTATGCAAGATGAAGCCGAGGCATGCGGAAGATATGCGCCAGCGGAAAATGTCAGAGAAACACCGACATCGATGCCACGTCAGCGAACGCAACGAGCTCACATCGTCCAAAGCTCGGGCGTAAAATGCGATGTATGTCCACAGCCCGGCCACGCAACAAGAGCGTGCCACACATTTAAAACACATAACATCGACAAAAGATGGCAGATTGCAAAAGAGCTACATCTTTGTTTTAGATGTCTAAGCAAGAGAGATGCTAGACATAAATGTGGTCGGCGACCGTGCAACGTCGAGGGCTGCGAAAAAACACATCACCCGCTTCTACACTTCACGAAGAGAAATAACAGAAACGCCGACGAGGAAATAACAGCCTCGGTATTTGTGGCAAATAACAGATCGCACGCATATTTGAAGATCCTGCCCGTCATAATAACCGGACCGGCAGGTAGCGTGAAAACACATGCGCTCCTGGACGACGGGTCGACTATCACACTAATCGACGAGAAGTTAGCTCAACAGATAGGAGCTAACGGACCGGTCGACCCGCTGAGCGTTAGCGCAATCGCCGGCGCTAAAATGCACGCGGGCACGTCGCGTCGCATAAAGATACAAATACAAGGAGCGACCGACGACACATTCGAGATAAAGGCCCGCACTATGAAGAAACTAAACTTGTCGCCGCAAGCCATCGACCGACGAGAGCTTAATAGTAGCAAGCATCTCAAAGGCTTGGCGGGACAGTTATACTACAAAGAAGCAAAGCCTGCTATACTAATCGGGCAAGATAACTGGGAGCTTCTACTCGCCGAACAAACAAGAAGAGGTCGGCGAGATCAACCGGTCGCCTCTCTCACGCCATTGGGCTGGGTGTTGCACGGCACTAGCACCGGCAACACAGAACGCCGTGTGCATTATGTGCATTACAAACAAGAAGGAAATATCGAGGAAATAGTAAGACGATATTTTCATATAGATTCGCTTGGCGTGCAACCCAAGCTGCCGCGCGCCGACCCAGACGAGCGCGCCTTGAAAATACTAGGAGAAAAAACCATAGCAAGACCGGCGGGAGGATATGAAACAGCGTTGCTATGGAAGAGAGATGGCGACAAGATGCCGAACAACTACGACAGCGCGTTGAAACGGCTACATAATAACGAGAAGAAATTAGACAAAGACCCGGGCTTGAAAGGCAGTTACAACAAACAGATACAACAACTGTTAAACAAAGGATACGCCGAGAAAGCGGACGCATCGCCGACATCTGGTCGAACTTGGTATCTGCCTCACTTCGCTGTTACGCACCCCGCTAAGCCCGGAAAGATTCGCATTGTTTTCGACGCCGCTGCTCGTTTTGGCGGAACATCGTTGAACGACCGTTTGCTCGCCGGACCGGATCTACTTCAGTCACTACCGGGCGTGCTTATGCGTTTTCGACAGCACGCGATCGCGGTAGCAGCCGATATCGAAGAAATGTTTCTCCGCATTGGCATTCGAGAAGAAGATCGTGACGCACTTCGCTTCCTGTGGCGTCAAGACCGGCGGGAGGGGTCGCCGACAGAATATAGGATGAAGTCCGTTATATTCGGGGCCGCAAGTTCGCCGTGTACAGCGCTATTCGTCAAAAATCATAACGCAGCGCGCTACAAAGAGATGTACCCGGAGGCGGCCGAAGCTATTGTCATTCACCATTACATGGATGACTATTTACAAAGCTTCGCGACAACAGAGAGCGCCCGAACAATAACGAAGCAAGTACAAGAAATACACAGCGAACAGAGATCGTCATTATTAACTTAAAACACTTATAAATAAAATTTATAAACAAATAATATAATAAACATCATATATGGAGTCAATAGAACCCATATAGGAACATAAAATAATCAAATATCAAGTTTGGTAAAAATCGTAAATACGAAATATAAGTCATATATAAAGGACTTATAAAATATTCGAAAATACAATAAAATTCATTAAAAAGTAAAATTAAACAATAATTATCACATGAACATAACGTTCACACATAATTTTATATATAAAATAAAGTTTTAAATCATTCATATAATATTTTATATGGCATTAAGTTGTAAACAGTTCGTGTATCGCATGAATCTTATTTTATTAATAACTCAAAAACTATACAAGCTAGAATTAAAATAATAATTTATTGGGCTTATGGATGAGTAGTATAATGTACATAAAAAATATCATTAAAATCTGAGAAGGTCGAAATTTTCATACAAGACACCGACGCGGAGACGCATACCAGCCGCCTCGCGTATGTATAGAGTCTGGTAGCCAAGTGCGGCCGGACACACTTAAGTACAATGATACTGTATGAGAGTCACACAACAGCGGGAAAAATGCCCCTGTTGCGATAAGGCACACCCACTAACTGAGTGCCTCAAATACAAGGAGCTCTCCGTCAAACACCGTTGAGAGGTGGTAAAAAGGGTAGGGTTGTGTTTTAAAGCCAACAAAGGAAAACATCGACATATAGTGTGTAAGGCCAAGCTATGTCACGTCAACGAGTGACATCGCGCTCATCATCCGTCACTGCATGTAGAAAAAACTAAGGAGCTTCAAGATACGTCAAGATCAAGGGACGGCGAAGCGGTCATGACAATGACCTCCACAGCTGCCGCAGGACCGAGAGCGGTGCTACTGAAGATATGTTCGGTCACAGTCGTCGGGCCACGGGGGGAGATCAAGACGCAAGTATTGTTGGTTGAAGGAGCAATGATCACGCTCATCGACGAAGAGCTGACACGTGACATTGGTGCCAAAGGAACATCACAGCCATTACGCATGCGACAACTCAGAAAGAGGTCGACAGCAGACTGGTCAAAATAAAACTAAGAGGAACAAACGGCCAGTTGCACGGGATAAGAGCTCGCACCATCAAAGGCATTCAGCTTATGCAACAAACCATCTCGAGCTCACTACTAAGACTAACATCGCCGTGGACTAAGGAAAAATGAGGTGTGCTATGAATCCGCTCAACCCAGAATATTGATAGGGGCTGATCACTGGGAATGTGTCACAGAAGCGAATGGGAAAACCTAATCAGACAGCTGCATCAAGGACGCTGCTGGATGATCCACATGGAGAACAACGTACAACACGTCTATACGAGTGAAATGGAAGATCCACGATTTGGTAGAACACCATTTTGTATAGACGCACTCGGTATTACTCAGAAGCAACGTGTGAGCAAGGAGAACCTACGAGCTATTCGGATCATGGAGGAATCGATCACGAAGATCGACAATGGCTACATGGTCGCTCAACTGTGGAGAAAATAAGATCCTAAGCTGCCGCCGAGTTACGACGTAGCACTGCGTCGTCTACGAGGGATGGAAAAATGGATGGACGCCAATCCTGATTTCGCACGGGAATACACCGTACAAGTGGAAGATTTGCTATGAAAAAGGTATGCGGAACCATGCGATGGGAGTGAGAAAGGAAGCCCCGTCTGCTGGTACCTACCACACTTCGCCGTGCGAAATCCCAACAAGCCAGATAAACAAAGATTACTCTCGGATGGCTTTGTATCCGGAGTTCATGAACGACAGCTACGAGGAGGCTTACCGTGTCGTATCAGAGCTACACACCGTGCACGCCACCGCGGGATTTACATAGCGGACGTGGAGTAGCAAAATCGACAGCGTGCTGGAGGAAGTACCGGTGGAATTACGAGCTACCACACCGACTCAACTGGAAGGGAAAGGAACGGAGAGCAAGATACTAGGGCTCTATTGGAACGCCGAGAGGGATGAGCTGGAATTCAACACATCCATGAACAGGGTGCCCACTGAAGTACGCGCACAGAGGCGCGCACCTACGAAAAGGGAAGCCCTGAGCGCGGTAATGTCGATCTACGACCCGCTCGGGCTACTAAGCCACTATACGATTAGAGCAAAAATTATTCTTCAATGACTGTGGCGTTTAAAGATGGCATGGGACGAGCCAATACTCGAAGAAGAGAGTAAGTTATTCACCGCATGGTTAAATCATCTGCCAGAAGTTAACCGAATTGCGACTACGACAGTGCTACGGAATGAAAGACAGACATCAACGAGCTCGAGCTACACGTGTTGTGCGACGCGAGCGAGCCGTCCTACGCGGCCGTAGCCTAGTAACGCGTAGCACACTACGACGACAGCTACACTCTAAGTCTCGTAGCAGCAAAATCCAAGGTGGCTCCGAAACGCACACAGACGATACCGCGATTGGAATTACAAGCGGCTGTCATCGGGGCGCGACTTGCCGAAGATATCAAAAGGGAACATCGGATAGGTTGTCGGGTCCTGATGAACCAGAATTAATAAAATTATCTAGGTTCTTAACGATGTTAGGTGATCAGTTCGGTGCGTCTGGTGTTAGTGACGTAATAACATTTAAGGTTCAAAGTGGAAGTAAGGATTTTCGTAGGGCCGTACACAGCACTCAATGACGTACATACCGTAATGAAAGTGAGGAGGAGATGAAAGACTCCCACCACTATAATAAGAAAAGTATATTAGAATAAGAAGTCCTGACCGCACATAGGATGGGAACTGGACCGCAAAAGTTCCCGGCGTCGAAGACCGGACTACGGGTGTACCCCGACTTAGTGAAAACTGGACCGCGGATGTTCCCGGATTCAAGTTCCGGACCGCGTAGAAACCCAGATGCTCCGCGTAAGACCCTAGGGGGGCAGCGAAATGATGATAGGCCACAGAATCAAAAGTTGCAGGAGCGCTGTGGTATCTGTCGCAATGGTGACACCATGTGCGCCATGTGAGCGTCTTAAGAGAATGCCTTTTGGCGAAAAATGGAATGCGGTTAGAGACAATCATATGTGCTTCCAGTGTTTGGCTCCACGACACTCATGGACGTCATGTAGAGCGAAGCGATGCGGGTTCCACGGTTCTGAGTTACCCCACCATCGCCTGTTGCACAGAGAGCGAGTTACGTACGGACAGCAGTACCAGGCTGAGGTTCAAGAAAATGCGGGTCAAATTAAATCGGTTTTTTCATTAGCACCTAATGAAAAAACCGATTTAATTTATTTAAAAATTATTCCGTATTTATTTAAAGATTATTCTGGTGGTGTTGTACGGACCCCAGGGAAAAGTTAACGCGACCGCTCTTCTTGATGATGGATCTACGACCACGCTGATAGAAGAGGAGACAGCTCTTAAGTTGGCGCCGAGAGGTCAAGGTCAAGAGCTCCGACTGGAGGGTGTCAGAGGCACAGACATTAACAATCACGGTCCATATAATTTGCGAGTAGGGATCAAAGGAAATTTCACACGCGAGATTCAGTACATACCCCCACAAACCATCGAGTCATTGAGCATAGCTCCTCAAACGATTAGTGGGGATCTCGTCAGGCAATGCCCCCAGCTCATTAACATCGAAGTGGAATTGGTATATGAGATGGACAAGTCAACCATTCGCACTGGTAAAGACAATTGGGACCTACTGGTTCACAAAGATTTAAAGGTGGGAAGTAAACAACGCCAACCAGCATCCTCATTTACCAACCTAGTTTGGGTATTGCACGGAGGCATGTGTCGTGACCAGTGGTCCGCACAACAAATTAACTTTATATCGCAGAAGACCGATGACAAAATAAAAGAACCGATCAAGGAGCACTTTAGTTTGGAGTCATTGAGTATCGCAGCTCGTAAACCACCTTCAGACCCGGAGGAGCGCGCCTTGAAGTTATAAGAAGCAACAAGTCGCTGAACGGCAGAAAACAGGTATGAGGTTGGATTGCTATGGAAATCACAAAAAGAGCAGATGCCCTGAGAATAAAATACAGGCATATAAGCGTTTAATAAACATAGAAAATCAAATGAGAAAAGATAATCAATTTACTTCAGAATACACTGGTCAAATAAATAACTTACTTGTAAAAGGATATGCGGAAGAGGTCAATGAACCTCTGAAGTCTCAAAGGTCATGTAAGGTGTATCTGCCACACTTTAGGGTAAAACACCCACAGAAAAACGAACGACGAGCGACGGTGAAGAATTTTATATGAATGATATTTAACACTAAACCTACCACGGCGGGTCAAATGACCCATTTTAAACTTTTTGTCAGAATTTCTTGTAAATAACATTATCACATCGCCATTTGCATTTACTACTTTTATTAAAAAATACATTCAATGTATTTTTTAATATTTACTCCTCTCTTGTTAATATTTTTATCGAGAAATATATGTACTCTGTCCTAACTACCGCAACGGGTCATTTGACCCACACAAAGATAAATATGATATTATGAAGATTTGTATGTGTGGTTGTGCTACAAAATCATTGCATTAGACATTTTTGCTATTGCATCATATATAGTGCTGTTTTGCGAGTCAAGAATTCTTATTTTGTTATTTTACTAATAATTCTTATCCCAAAAATGTCGAAACATTCAAGATATTTGAAATCTTTAGAAATTATAAATAATATAGATGAAGAGTGTTCGGAATTTAGTGAAGACGAACTATCTGAAAGTGAAGTGGATAGCATAGAACAACATGATGACTCATTTGACACTACGGACGAATGTGAGTCCACAGGTAAGGAAAGTGAAGACGAGAATATTTTGAACATACATAGAGGACAAAAGAGAAAAAGATTGTTATCGAGTTCAGAAAGTGAAAGTGATGTGGAAGACCGATGTACCGAAATTGCGGCTGATGGTACAATTTGGCAAGAAATACAAGAAGGTTCAACACCTGGACGAGCACCAATTTATAATATTTTTAGGGAGGTTGTAGGCCCGACAGCATTTGCCAAACGAAATATTATGAAGGGAAAAATGAGAACTGCATTTTCTTTGCTTATTGACAATCGTGTAATGGAGCACATAAGAAAATGCACAGAAGAAGAAGCCTCTCGAGTGTTGGGAGTTAAATGGAATCTTACTCCTGCAAAAATAAATGCATTTATTGCTCTTCTATATGCACGTGGCGCATATCAGGCAAACAATTTGAACATCTCATATCTATGGAACAAGAAATGGGGTCCCGCTTTTTTTTCAAATACCATGAGCAGGAGTGCTTTTTGTGAAATTATGCGGTTTATCAGATTTGATAAAAAAAGTCAACGAAGCCAGCGTTTACAAACGGATAAATTTGCTCTAATCTCTGATATTTGGTACAAATTTATCGAGAATAGCCAAAATTGTTATAAGCCTGGGGAACATGTTACTATAGATGAACAGCTTTTCCCAACTAAAGCGAGGTGCAGGTTCACGCAATATATGCCGAATAAACCGGATAAGTTTGGTATCAAATTCTGGCTAGCATCTGACGTCAGCACCAAATACGTTATAAATGGATTTCCATATTTGGGAAAGGATGAAAACAGAGGAACTTCATCTACGCTTGGGGAATTCGTTGTTCTCAAACTACTGGAACCGTTCACAGGATGCGGAAGAAGCGTCACTACAGATAATTTCTTTACGAGCGCATCATTAGCTGCAAAATTACTAGAAAAAAGAACCACTATTGTTGGAACTATCCGCAGTAATAAAAGAGAACTCCCAAAATTCGCCAAACAGGCCAAAGATGGTATGCCACGCTTCTCAACAAAACTATATAAATCGAGTCATTGTTCACTTACCATTTACAAAAGTAAGCCAAACAAAAAAGTGCTTCTACTAAGCTCCAAGCATACATCTATAAGCATCGAAAAAAACGGTAAGCGTATACCTGAAACGATCAGATTCTACAATAGTACTAAATACGGTGTGGACATGACGGATCAGATGGCAAGAAAATACTCTGTGAAATCGAAATCGCAAAGATGGCCTGCGCAGATTTTCTTCAATATTCTTGACCTGGCTGGAATCAACTCATGGGTTTTATACAGAGAAACAACCGGCGAAAAAATTTCTAGACAACAATTTTTATTCCAATTAGCTGAAGAACTTGCCGAAGATTTTCAACATGAGCTACAGAAAGAAAAAGAAATTATACAGCAAACGTCAACAAATTCAAGTTCGAATTCGCGAAAAAGGTGCGAAATAGGTTTTTGCAAAGAAAACAAAACTACAAAAATCTGTTTCAAATGCAACAAATATGTGTGTGGTAAATGTGCCTTCGAAAACCCAATAATTTGCAAAATATGCGGAATATGAATAAAATTAGCATATTATTTCATTTTTTTCTAAATTTAATTGAAGAATATTTAATTTTTTTCTTGTATTATTTTTGTTTTTCTTGTATTATTTTTATGTTTTTTGAATTTAATAAATAATTTTGAATCATTATTTGTTAAAAATTGTTTTATTCATGTAAAATTGTGCTGAATGATATATATATATAACATTTTAAAGACGGGTCACTTGACCCGCTGTGGTAGGAATAGATATACATGAAGTATCGGTAGGTTTAGTGTTAAAAGCATTCCCAGACACATAGCGACAAAAGTAGTCTGTGATATACAGGTGTCCCAGAACTCAACCGCCACGTTTCACGTACAACGAGTTCAAAGTCTTCTCCCTCGAGATTGACCTGAAAGGATTTCATCTTGTAGAACAATGCTACAGAGGCATAATAAAAAAAACACAATTTTTACGAGTGGCATGTGGTGAATCCACATTTAATGCGAGAAGACAGATCCCAGTATAGCTTTAAAGTAAACCTGTGGACCGGAATTTTAAACGGCAAAATCGTTGGGCTTTTACAGCTGCCTGAGAACTTGAATGGCACGAATTACCCACATTTTTCACAAGAAAATTTACCAACTTTGTTAGAGGACGTACCACTAACAGATCGTCGCCACATGTGTGACAACAAGATGGCTGCTCAGCGCATTACGAGCGCAAGTTCATAGTTTAACAAATAGTCTTAATTCTAGGAAACTTGGGGCAATTTTGTCATTATTTTATGTTAGTTTGACCAAATTTCTAAGTTTTTCTTAAATGGCCATAATTTTCAAACTGCATGGGATAGATTTTTTTTCTGATATTTCATATGGTTGTCACCCCGTTTCCGCTTGACGTTGAGTTTTAGGACACCCTGTATATGTCGGGTTATTTAGCCCTAGATGGTTTTTAAAAAGGGACGTCAGGGCGAACGCGATAGCGCGTCGCTAGGCGACCGCGATTACGCGGAAAGGACATTAGATTTGATTTGGTACATAAATAGAGACACAATAGGTTTTTCATTAAATTTACGCAATACACCCCGGCGAAGCCATCGTCGGACATAGGTCTCCCACTAAAAGGGAAGTGACTAGTGCAGTCATGTCAAAGTTCAATCCACTGGGATTGGCTTCTCCAATCACGGTTCAAGGAAAAATGTTAATACAACACGCGTGGCGTGCAGGCATTTCATGGGATTTCACGGTTTGAATTTCAAGCGGCCGTACTGGGATGTAGATTAGCAAATAACGTCAAAAGGGAAATTGAGTACCCAGTGGTTCAGCGGATATTTTGGACGGATTCCAGTACTGTACTATCGTGGGTTCACCCTGATTGGAGAAGTTTCAAACCATTTGTTGCTCATAGGTTAGCGGAAATAGAAGAACGTACTATAGCATCGGAGTGGAGATGGGTACCCACTGCCGACAATGTAGCGGATGATGCTACGAGAGATGTTCCGTTAACGTTTTCGTCTAAGCATCGCTGATTCACAGGGCCCGAATTTATTTTGCACGACCAAGAGTTTTGGAAAAATGGCTGAGAGATCTTGCGCATCACTCAAATTAGATATTAAGGCGGCCGAGGTTCGAATACTGCGCAATGCGCAGCGCGAAAGCTTTGACCAAGATATATGTAGTTTAATTAAAAATAAATGTATACAAAATGGTTCTAGATTAGGAAACATTTGTGTATTTTTAGATGATGATTGTTGAAGACGCCGAGCATGCTGATCATTGAAAACATATACTTGTACATATTTTAGAAATTAAGTAATTGTACTTGTAATGTGTTGAATAAATAAAACTAACCAGAGAATAAGGATAGGGTTAGGGCCTGGGTTCCATAGGCTGCCTCGAGGCAAGGAGCCCCCCGACTCGCGCGTCCGTGTGGGTGAGCACGAGGTCACAGTGGGACGGTACATGAAGTACCTAGGCCTCACTCTGGACAGCCGCTGGGGCTTCGAAGAGCACTTCGTGCGCCTAGTTCCCCGAATCGAGAAGGTAGTGGGTGCCATGCACAGACTGCTGCCTAATCTCGGGGGACCGAGTGAGGAGGTGCGTCGCCTCTACGCCGGAGTCGTGCGGTCCGTAGCCTTGTACGGAGCGCCTGTGTGGGCGCGAAGGCTGGCCATCCGACGATGTAGAACGAAGATCTACAGCGTCCAGCGTAGGATGGCAATACGGATCGTACGAGGATATCGGAGTATCGTATCCTTCGAGGCGGCGACAACCCTAGCTCGCTTCCCGCCCTTAGACATCCTGGCGGATATGCATGCGAGGGTGTACGATCGGATTCGTAGCATCCGCCAGTGCGGTAGAGGCGCGCCAGAGGCGTACGAAGTGATAAAAAGGCGGGAGCAGGCGGCTGCCAACAGTCGTGTCGGCGATGCTGAGCGGGGATACGGCGTGGAGGGCCGTAGCTACCTTCTGCGAGACCGTCATGTCCCAGAAGGAGGCTGCCGAGCGGGATCGCGAGAGAGCGGATCCCGCCCGTAGACGACGCCAGCGCGGTCCCCGCGCGCCTTTTCGCGGCCCTGCAGTAGTTGGTGTTCCCCCACCGTAAACGGGGCCTTTGAGGTCGTGGGCACTCGGGAGTGGGGGCCCTCAGTGCTCATCAAGCGGCCTTAAGGAGGACGGTGGTTCCCTATGGCAGGAATAACCGGTTAAGCACCGCGAGGGTATCGGGGGTAGCGAAACAAATAAGAAGAAATAACAAATAATAAGAAGCAAGTTGTGATTAGTGAATAGTAAAAGTGTATAAAGTGATTAAATATATCAAGAACAGCAAGACTAGTTTGGATCATCTTAGTTTCAGAACATCCTAGTTTCAGAGCATCACAGTTTCAGAATCATCCTAGTTTCAGTGACAATACGTCATTGGCCGTGCTTATAGTTTCACACGGCGGTCCCATCGTCACCGTCACCGTCGTCTGGGATAAGGCGACATCTACAATGATAATATTTTAAGATTGAATAGTAGATTACAGAATAAAAACGATTTATCGCATGATTATAAAAATCCGATCATATTGGACGGAAAACATTATGACACGAAATTAATTATACTCGAGGTTCATTATCATTTTAATCATGCTCATCGCAAAATTATAAATTTCTTAAAAATATTACGTATATACGTATTATAGGTTACGTAATTCAGTACGATTTTTGGTTCCGTTTACGTGCTCTGGTGTAGATTATTTCGGGCCGATGACTGTGACAATCGGTAGACGTGACGAGAAGCGCTGGGGTGCGCTATTTATTTGCCTCACGACGAGGACGGTTCACATGGAGTTAGCTGCGTCACTAACTTCCTCTTCAATGATTATGGCCCTGAGAAAGTTTATAGCTAGGCGAGGAAAGTCTAGCCTGTATAGTGATAATGGGACGAATTTTAAAGCAGCGAGTAAAGAGCTGCGACAAGTGCCAACTGAATGCAGTGAGGAAATGCAGTCAGAAAATGAAAAGAAATAATATATCACCTGGAAATTTATACCGCCTGGTACACATCACATGTGATGTGTACCAGGCGGTATAAATTTCCAGGTAACAATTCTCCCAAGGGAGAGGCATGGGAAAGAATGGCCAGAACGGTAAAAACTGCTTTAGCCGCGATTCTTAAGGAAAGAAGTCATCGTGAAGAATTGTTACATACACTTCTGTTAGAAGTCGAACATATAGATAATTCCAAACTATTAATTCCGGTAAGTATGGATGACCACGGGGAAGCCCTCACGCCCAATCATTTCTTGATAGGGTGATCTTGCGGTGACCGATCGCCCGCCTTGTTTAGGGAACGAGATTTGATTAGTCATCCCACATGGAGAAGCGTGCAAGTTGTAGCAAACCACTTTTGGTTTAGGTGGATTAGGGAGTATTTACCCACGTTGCTATCACGTGTACGTAGTAATGACCGTTTTTCGGATCCTCAAATGGGAGACATTATTTTATTAGTAGACCACATGCTACCACGTAACACGTGGTCCCGAGGTAAAATTATTAAAACGTTACATCAATTATTAAAGCTCAAGCGGAGATCGCCTATATAAGGCCTTGCACTCGATCATTCGAGATGGTTCCTCCGTACGTATAACTTTATAAATAAATCAAGGACATGGTTCCTTTGTTGTAAAATAATTAGTAAATTTAGAGAAAATAATTGTCAAATTCAAGGACATGGTTCATAACCTGTGTGTGTAAGCTATTGTAAGGACATGGTTCCTTTTCTAATTGTGAAAATTGTAAAGTTGTGAAATATGTTCCTATTTTCAATAAGAAGAATTTGTAAACAAGAAGAGTTGAATATATAAGTGAAATTGGTTCTGAAGTTTTTATTGCCCGTCGAGATATAGTCCATAGAGAACAGGATCTGTCACTAAAATAGTAGGCAGAAATATGGGCACTGTCCCAATCTCTTTTACACACTGACTCAAACGGAAGAAGGGCTCTACTGGAATGCCGAAAGGGATGAACTAGGATTTAACACATCTATGAACAGGGTGCCCATTGAGGTACGTACACGGATGCGCGCGCCTACGAAAAGGGAAGCCTGAGCGCGGTAATGTCAATTTACGACCAGCTTGGGCTATTGAGCAATAATACAATTAGAGCGAAGATCATTCTTCAACAACTGTGGCGTTTGAAGATAACATGGGAAGAGCCGATATCCGAAGATGAGGATAAGCTGTTTACCGCGTGGCTAAGTCATTTGACCGAACTAATCGACCTACGCCTACGACGACGCTACGCAGTAAAAGACTTCAACGAGCTAAAGATACTCGTTATGTGCGACGCGAACGAGCAGGCCTACGCAACCGTAGCCTACTGGCGCGTAGCGCAATACGACGGGAGCTACAGTTTCAGTCTCGTAGCAGCGAAATCTAAGGTGGCTCCAAAACGCACACAGACAATTCCACGACTGGAACTGCAGGCAACGATCAACGAGGCGAGACTTGCCGATGCCATAAAGAAGGAGCATTGGATCGAAATCAGCAGAACGATTTACTGGACGGACCCCATGATAGTCATACACTGGATACGGCAGGTCGCCTACGAGGTATACGCCATACGTCGCACACGTGCTCTGTACACTGCAGACGTCCCCAAGCATGCGAACGTGTCGCTCGCCCTATTGGCGGACGACACCGCGCTTTACATCTCCGATAGATTAAAATACCGTGTGTCCAAACGCCTATAAATGGCGGCCTCTTCCCATGAGGAATAGTTCCAAAAATGGAAAATCGAGGTCAACCTCGAGAAGAGTGAAGCGATTTACTTTTCAAGGGGCGCCCCCGAAAATTCCCACAATCGAAGTAGTCGCCTCTCTGACATTACTCTCTTCGGCAGACCCATCCATTGGAAAAAATCTCTCAAGTATCTTGGCGTCACCCTCGACAGCCGTTTAAGTTTCGCAAAGCATATCCAAAATGCTCGTTCAAAAGCGGCCTTCGTCCTAGGCCGTCTACACCCACTGATCAACGCCCGCAGCAAGCTGTCCCTCAGACACAAGCTGCTCCTGTACAAAACTTGCGTCCGTCCGATCTTTTCTTATACCTGCGTCGCACGTGCATAAAAGTAAAATTAAAAAACTACAAGCGATACAAAACCGCTTCATTCGTCGAGGCACCGGTGCGAGGTGGTTCTGTCGCAACCACGACTTACATTGCAACCTCAACCTGCCAAGTGTCAAGCAGTATTTTAACCTGTTAACTGGGTATGACGAAATATTTCGTCATACATAAAAGCCTACTGCAATGGGCATGACGACATTTTTCGTCATGGAAATTAATCGTAATATATTGAACACATTACGTTCTACGTTGTTCTTATCTATTAAATCTTAGAGTGGTTATATATATGCCATCATATTGTCGATGCGTCATGAATTTTCATGTTCTTGTAATCTGTAACTTGAGGGCTATTAACGGGAAAACGGGCGCTGCATGATCTATACTTCAAGTTGCCACAATTAGGATTCATTTTAGTCTGCATTTCAGTATCTTACATTTAGTTATAACTTGCTGATTTAAATATTCTTATTGTGAATTTCAGTGTTTTACATATTTTTATTAGTAATAACTTTATGACTTAAGTACTTTTTTTTCTACAAAATATGGCTAAAATATTGTTGAGATGATCGAAAGTGACGATGAAATATTGCCTGGGAGGGCAAATAAACGACGTCGAATTATAAGTAGCAGTAGCAGTTCAGAAGAAAGTGATAACAACTATTTTACGGATGGACCTGATGATGTGGAATCAGATGATGATGATATTGTAGAAGCAAGTGTTCAGTCGGCATCAGGTGGATGGAAACGTGAGGGAGTAAAACAACCGCCTTTTCCGTTTTTGTGTCAATTTGGACTTACATTTGAAGGACCCGAACAAAAAGATTGCCTTTTTTTATTTTGAGAAATTTATAGACGATAATTTTGTAGCACTTATTGTGGAACAAACAAACAAGTACGCTGGTCAGTTTTTTGAAAGAAATCCTTCTTTGAAACCGCGATAAAAGATGTCTCGCGTGGGTTGACACCGATAATCGAGAGATAAGGGTATTCATTTCCTTACTAATTTTGCAAGGAATAATAGGAAAACCTTCGTATGAGCTTTATTTTACAAAGCGAGAAAGTCTGGAGACTCCTTTTTTTTATAAAACTATGTCAGAAAAAGACTTCAACTGTTAGTGAAATTTTTACACTTTGCTGATAACAGTGCTTTCGATCCAATAGTGTGCAACCCAAAAACGTACAAAATCGATCCAATTTTGGACTATTTGAAAAATAAATTCAAGGATTTATACGTACCAGATAAGGAACTATCAGTAGATGAGTCTCTTTTGTTATGGAAAGGAAGACTATCTTGGAAACAGTACATTCCATCGAAAAGAAGTCGATTTGGTGTTAAATTGTATATGCTGTGTGAAAGTAAGTCAGGATACATAATTGAATTCCTTATATATACAGGTAAAAATACGCAGTATGGTTTGAACTATACAGAAGAAAAGGAACGAAAGCGTATTGTTCTTGAATTATGTCACGATTTTTTGGAAAAGGAACATACGGTATATACCTCGATAATTGGTATACTAGTGTTGATTTAGCTGACGAGATGTGCAGAAGAAAAACCAATGTTGCAGGAACAATGAGGAAAAATAGAAAAGGAATACCATCTAATATAAAATCTCGTATTTTGAAAAAAGATGAATATATTCCAAGGTACAAGGACAAAATAATGATTATGAAATGGAAAGACAAAAGGGACGTAATTATATTGAGTACGATCCACGACAATAAATTTGTGGAAACGGAAAAACGATATCAAAACCGGAAGTTATCGTTGACTATAACAAAAACATGGGAGGACTTGATCTTGCTGACGGACAAATGAAAACTTATGAAATCATTAGAAATCAAGTAAAAAAAATTTACTATAAAATTTTTTTACATTCACTGGATAAGGTGTGTTTGAATGCATATCTTTTATACAAAAAAGATGGCGGTCACCTCGATAAGCTCCATTTTCTCATAGAAATTGTCGAAAAAGGTGTCGAAAAATACGGAAATGTGTCGCAGTCGCCATCTACTAGTAAGGGACGCCCCTTCTTTTACACCAAAACCTTCTAGACTAATTGAAAGACATTTTGCGGATCATATACCATCCGAAAATTCAAGAGTAAACGTAACCAGGAGATGCAAAGTGTGTTATTCCAAAGGTATTAGGCGAGAATCGAGATTCTGGTGTCCTGACTGCTGTGTTGCCTTGTGTATGCCACACTGTTTCAAGCAATATCATACTGCGAAATAATTATTATAATTTGTTCAAATAATTAATCCTTGTACATTGAATACATTTGAATTATATTTTAAATATAAAATATTTTATCGAAATAAATAAAAACCATAAGTTAAAAACGATATTCTTTTATTATTTGAGGTGTGATATTACTACTTATCGCTGCGAACAAAAAGTCCCCATTCTGAAACGAGTTGAGCAATAGCTAATTCCCCGGTTAACAGGTTAAGAGATGAAAACATTTCTGATTCTGATGGAATTGTATGTATATTTAAATTTATATTTTCTCATTGTGCTATGCATGTGATATTTTTTTTAATAATGAGTAGCAAGTAGAAAACTCAGTAAATATGTATAAGCATTACTTATTTATGATCACATGCAAGACACATTAAACACTTGTCTAGTATTTCTGACCATTTATGTATATAATATTGTTTTGTTCTTATAGATTATTAGTGCATCAACAAGTAAAGATTTAAGTGCCAGTGAGACATCCATTCATCTTTATATTGCAGGTCAGTTAGTAATAAGCAATATAAAGTAATATTGAATATCTATCTAGAATACATAATATATTTTTTCCTTTTCAGGATATTACTGAATATATTATTCAGTCAGATTTAGCTGTATGTGAAAACATACATTTAGGAAAGCAGGAGGCAGGTGTAAGTTGCTTTCATAAACAGTATATCAGTTAACGGTGTGGCGGAGCCGCGCCGAGAACGATGGGAGGTTGCGCTCGCGCAGGCAACGTGAGGCGTACGTACGTACGTTCTCCACCGTCGCTCGCCAGTCCGATCCAGCTTGCCACGCGGAGCGCATGCCGCTCACCGTTCCGATTTCGCTCCAATATTTATCGAGAAACCTATTAAATTTCTAATTTTTGTATTTGTTATAATAAACGTTGTGTGCTCTTAAATTGCGTTCATTAATTCGCAATAACGCGGCCGCCCATAACGGTAAAGCAAAACATTTTGCATGTGTATTCAATTAATTTTCTTTTTTAGAGCACGAGTGTGGTAACTGTGGTAGAAGACCACATATACCTGCTGCCAGCCAAGAATCAAAAGACCATGAACCTGCTGTCAGCCAAGACATACCAAGACAGTAATCACACCAGAAACGGCTGGAGATATTGGAAGTGGAGCTGAATATATAAATTAAAATATGATATTCTAGAAAGGGAGATTGTAGAAATAAGAAAAGCGAAAGAGTTGATGTAAATTTTATTCAATTAAAAATCTCTTATGATATCGCCATATATTTTTTAATTTAATTAAATGCTCTTAAAATTCTTTATTTACACTGGTGCTAATGTTCATAGATAAATGCCAACACTGTGTTGCGGGGTTGGAATTGAGGCATATTGAGAACGCGGAACGCGCTTTATTACGACGTACGCAAAGAGACAGTTTCGGTGAAGACATATTAGGTCGGGGCAAAAGTATTTTCGTATTTTGAATGTATTATTAGTAATCAAACCTCTTTGGCTGTACTGAATGTAACTGGCTGGTTTTAATACTGTTATATGTGACATTCTGAAGATGCAATAAATAAAAAAAAACTAGTTCCCGCCATTTTTCAATTGTTTTGCAAGCAAGCAAAATTAACGTATGTGACGAAGAAATTCGGTACATTTTAAAGTTTTATTACAAAAAAGGTAAAAACGCGACGAACGCCGCGAATAAAATTTGTGCGGTTTACGGACCTAATGCGGTATCAATAAGAGTAACACAAACGTGGTTCAAGCGTTTCAAGTCTGTAAATTTTGGTGTGAAAAATGAGGTTCGCCCTGTCACAGATAAAATCAGTGTCATCTTTGAGAAAGTGGAGCAAGATCGACATATTATTAGCTACGACATTGCTGAAGACCTGGATGTTGATCATAAAACAGTTTTACGTCATTTACGAAAGTCTGGATACAAGAAAACCTTGACATTTGGGTACCACATGATCTCACTGAGAGAAACCTAATGCAACGTGTTTCCATTTGCGATTCTTTGTTGAAACGCAAAAATTCCGAACCATTTCTTAAACAGTTGATTACGGGTGATGAAAAATGGGTGACTTACGATAAGAATGTGCGAAAAAGATCATGGTCGAAGCATGGATAAGCCCCACAGACTGTGGCAAAGCCCGGCCTGACTCGGAACAAAGTGATGCTATGTGTATGGTGGGATTGGAAAGGGAGCTTTTGCCACCGGGTAAAACTATCGATTTTGACCTCTACTGTCAGCAACTAATGAGGTTAAAAAAAGCTATTGAGAAAAACTGGCCGGAGCTGGTGAATAGGAAGGGCGTGGTGTTCCACCATGACAACGCCAGACCGCACTCATATATAGCCACGCAGCAAAAATTGAGAGAGTTTGGCTGGGATGTGTTGATGCATCCTCCGTATAGCCTTGACTTTGCTCCATCAGATTTCCACCTGTTTCGGTCATTGCAGAACTCTTTAGGAAGCATAAAGCTAACCAAAAGAACACTGTGAACACTACCTGTCAGATTTTTTAATCAAAAATCTCAAAATTTCTATAAGAATGGGATCATGGCACTACCCACAAGATGGCAACAAGTCATCGATCAAAACGGCACATACATATTATAAATAAAAAGTTATACCTAAAAAAGTTTTTTCCTTTGTATGAACAATACGAAAATACTTTTGCCCCGACCTAATAATAACGTGCTTCTCACGACAAGTTCGTTCCCGGACGCAAGGAAAGAAGCCGACGTCATCGGCATCCCCAAGCCTAACAAACCCCGTAACTTACCAACCAGTTATAGACCTATTTGTCTCCTTAGCACTCTGAGGAAAATTTACGAACGTGTTGTTTTGAGCCGGCTCAAAGCACACGCAAACTCCAAAAACCTCATCCCAAACGAACAGTTTGGGTTTCGCGAGCGTCATTCATGCCCACAACAAGTACTCCACCTCACCGAGCATATCCTCGAAGGCACGACTAAACGTCGGCCTAAAGGCACGGGAGCTCTCTTCTTCGACGTGGCCAAGGCCTTCGACAAGGTATGGCACAATGGCCTAATCTGCAAATTATACCACATGGGTGTACCCGATAGAATCGTACACATCATACGAGCATGCCTTTCTAACCGTACCTTCCGAACCCGCGTTGAAGGAACGCGCTCCACCCCCCGCCCCCTTAGGGCGCGGGTTCCGCAGAGATCCTGCCCTCGCCCTTATTATTCTCTCTGTATACCTTAGATATCCCAAAGCACGAGAAAGTGTCGCTCACCCTATTCGCGGACGACACCGCTCTCTACACCTCCGACAAACTCAAATTACGCATATCCAAACGCCTTCAGCCCACGGCCACCTCTCTTGGCAAATGGTTCAAGAAGTGGCAAATCGAGGTCAACCCCGAGAAAAGTGAAGCAATTTACTTCCTCGATCCCGAAAAAACGGCGACCGCGTAACGTATTACACCGTCCGGATGACGAAACGGCGTCATTCGGACCCGCCTACGATACCTACACTCACACGCACGCCGGCACTAGCCGAGCACATAGAGAAGGTAACAATACCACACCGGCCGCGTACACGAGATTCGCTCACGTACCCGGTCGGTTCTCACCCCCTAGAGTCTAGGGGCCTAGACCTTAGGGCCTAGGGGACTCCCTACGCGTTCAACGTTTAAAGTAAATATGCACACACACGTGCACGCGCGAACGACAAATCGTCTAACTGGAACCTGCGACTAGCGCAGCTTTCACCAAATTATCATCTTGCCCGCAGACCCCCGAGCTCGCGGGCCCTGTATACGATAAAGCTGTAAAAGCCTAACAGGCTACCAGCAATAACATCTATGAATCAGCACCGACGCTGCGATTATGGCCGTCAGTCGATTCATCGCTCGTCGTGGATGCCCCAACGAGTTGTGGTCTGACCAAGGTACTGTAGTGATACATTCATAAATGTATCACTAATGCATTAAACAGTTGTGAGTTGACAGCGCGTGCGATCGGCTGGAGGTCGGTGACCTCTTATTAAAAATGGATGCGGTAAAATGTAATAATTGTAATATTGTGATAAATGAAGTACTGTTTATCTCAAAATAAAATAGACGTCATGAAAAATGTGGGTTTGGGACTTTTTTGTCGGCAACCTTTTAAAGAGGAAAATATCTTTAAGGCGAAAATCTTACCATTCAGCTCATTATCATCTAGTCTAGTAAAAGAAAAGGGGAAGATAGAAAGCAGAAAAACATAGAAGATATTATTGGCTTAGACTTACCTATATTTGTTGCGAAAAACCGGCACAAGCTATCACCCGTTACATGTTGATGCAACGCGAGTATTGAAGGATATCATCATACCACAGAGCCAAGTTCAGACTTTACTCCAGAAGCAGGATGACTACGTCAAGAAAGACAATCTTGATGAATATATTAAGAACAAAGAAAGTACGTCTTGCATGCAACACCAAGACAAACCGAAACGTATATCAATAAAAATAGAGGCGGTTTCTGTCTGCAGGATAGTTATGATTGTGCTAGTGGACCGATGGGGTTAGGTCAGTTAATATATAAATATACAATGAATGGCAAGAATAAATTAATATCGTTTTGAAGAATTTTATTGGAAGAAATCTGAAGATATCTCTAGACCCAGGTACTGCCGTAAGATGAACGGCGGACATTCTACAGCACCAACCTTAGTGGTCCGACGCCGAACTTCTAAAAGCAGCTAAAGAAGCTATTCAAGAAGACACACCGTCCGGGTTCATCAAGTGGAAATATATTCCACCAAGCGCGCCATGCATGGGAGGCGCGTGGCAATGATACTCAGCTTTCTAACTAAGAGCAAACGGACCGGCCGACCCGCTGAGCGTTAGCGCAAACACCGGCGCTAAAATGCATGCGGGCACGTCGCGTCGTGTAAAGCTACAGATACAAGGAGCCACCGACGACGCATTTAAGATAAAGGCCCTCCCAAAAACAATGAAGAAACTGAACTTATCGTCGCAAGCCATCGATCGACGAGAGCTTAATAGAAGCATCTCAAAGGCTTGACGGATCAGTTGTACTATAGAGAAGCTAAGCCTGCTACATTGATCGGGCATGATAACTGGGAGCTTCTACTCGCCGAACAAACTAAATAGAAGAGGACGACGAGATCAACCGGTCACCTCTCTCACTCCCTTGGGCTGGGTGTTGCACGGCACTAGCACCGGCAACATAGAACGCCGTGTGCATTATGTGCACTACAACCAAGAAGAAAATATCGATGAAATAGTAAGAAGATATTTTCATATAGATTCACTTGGCGTGCAACCCAAGCTGCCACGCGCCGACCCAGACGAGCGCGCCTTAAAAATATTAGAAGAAAAAACTATAGCAAGACCGGCGGTAGGTTATGAAACCGCGTTACTATGGAAGAGAGATGGCGACACGATGCCGAACAACTACGACAGCGCATTGAAACGGCTACATAACACCGAGAAAAAATTAGACAAAAACCCGGGCTTGAAATGCAGTTACAAAAAACAAATACAGCAACTTTTAGACAAAGGATACGCCGAGAACGCGGAAGCATCGCCGACATCTGGTCGGACTTGGTACCTGCCTCACTTCGCTGTTACACACCCCGCTAAGCCCGAGAAAGTTCGCTTTGTTTTCGACGCCGATGCTCGTTTTGGCGGAACATCGTTCAACGACCGCTTGCTCGCCGGACCGGATCTACTTCAATCACTCCGGGCGAGAGTGTGAACTCGTTCGAAACATCGTTAATAGAAGCCCTTCCTGACGTGTCGAGATTTTCTTCATGGCTGCGACTTATTAGAGCGACGGCGCGCATAATTCAAGCTATAGACATCATGTGTTCACAGTCCGACCGAGTGTATTATAAAAGAACTACACGCAAGAAAGAAGTCGACCCGGCATGGAGAAAAAACAAAACTCAACAAAAAAGGTTTCGAACAGCCTCGACACCCAAAAAAACAACGCACTACAGATCGACGCCAACTACCTGAGGCGAGCGGAGAACAGAAATTATTGGATGAAATAATCGCATTGCGGAAGCAGCAACCTATAGATCGAGATAACCGTATAAGTCATCTCACTATCTACTTAGACGCGCATAACACTATCCGGTTGAAGTCGCGTATCGGTGCCGCTAAGAACATATCGACGGAACAACGAACACCCGCTATATTAGACGGCGATCATCCTTATACGCGCCTCTATATAGCGTGGATACATAGATATTTACATCATGGCGGCACTGAAACAGTAATCAATGAAGTGCGGCAACATTACTGGGTATTACGACTGAGACCTACGACACGCACAATTACATCGAGCTGCCTACCTTGTCGCATCAAGAGAGCGAAACCCGCAGAACCGCAAACAGGCAACCATCCATATTGTCGTCTCGCTCACCATCGTCGACCATTTTCGTTCGTCGGTCTGAATTATTTCGGCCCTCTCTCCGTAACTGTGGGGAGGCAACATCAACAGAGGTACGCCGCGTTGTTTACCTGTTTGACAACACGCGCCTTACTACACTTAGAAATAGCAGCCAGTCTAACTACAGATTCGGCAATACTCACCCTCAGACGGATGATCGCTAGAAGAGGAACACCTACGGAAATTCACTCGGACAATGACACTAATTTACGTGGAGCAAACAAAGAACTGCAACTGCAACTGCTTTAGACCTGCGCGGTGCGTACGTTGCGCGGGCGACCACGTGGCGGCGGACTGCCCAACAGGAAGAGACAGCGAACCCAAGTGTGCTAATTGCGGCAAGGCCCACACAGCGAATAGTAGGCGATGCCCCGTCCTACAGAAGGAGGCCAGGAAGAGGGGACGGATCCTACCACCACCGCTGCCACAAGCGGCGCCGCAAGAGATGAGACGCCACGCGCCACGACGGGAGCGCGGCGCGTTACAACAGGAGGAGCGCCGAGCGCCGCCACCTACCACTAGCTAAGACCCCCTTCCCCGAACCGCAGCTGCCGCTTCGTCAGCAGGTAACCACCTCAACAGCCTCTGGGGCCACGACGGGGGCGCGTATTGGCACATCAGCCAACATGCCTATCCCCAGGGGGGCCATCAAAAAAAAGAAGAATAAGTCCAAGGCGGCGCGAAGACGCCAGCGCGAGAGCAATACTGCACGGAGCGCAGCTCAGACGGGCACCCTGACCTATGTAACGAATGCCGAGAGAGATCGGAGACGACCGAAAAGATTGTTGCCGCTCTCGGCAAAACTCTATCGCAAATAGCTTGCCGCCTTCCATGGTGCGGCTGGTGGCTTCATTTCTGCGGGAGCGGAGCTTCTACGTTTCCGTCGAGGGCATAGCTTCTACCACCTATCCCGTCGAAACCGGGGTCCCTCAGGGCAGCTGCTTGTCACCTGTCCTGTACGCAGCGTACACGAACGACATCCCCACCTTGGAAGGTCGCCTCCGAGAGTGGGAATCCGATGTCATGTTGGCGCAATACGCCGACGACAGCGCATATTTCGCGTCGTCTCCTTGGGTCCAAATGGCCGTGAAGAGGATGCAGAGGCTGCTGGATCTCCTACCCGAGTGGCTGGACACGTGGATGTCTATCAACGTAGGAAAGACATCGGCCATCGTGACCGGCCGCCGAAGATTGCCGCCACCACTTAAATTCCGGGGGCAAGTCATTCGCTGGGAGGCCACAGTGACGTACCTCGGAGTCCGCATCGACCGCACGCTGAATCTCGCAGCCCAGGCCAACCATGTGGCGAATCAAGCGAAGGCTGCGCGTGCGGTCCTCCGTCCGATACTCACAACGAACCATATACCAGTACGTACGAAATTGATGGTCTACAAGGCGTACGTCCGCTCCCGACTCACCTATGCCGCTCCGGCATGGTATGCGCTAATGTCGGAGTTGCAGCGCAAACAAATTGAGACCCAGCAGAATCTGACCGCGCCATCGTGGGGGCACCTCGTTACGTCCGCAACGACGTGATAGCGAGGGACCTCAGGGCGGAGAGCGTTCACGATTTTGTGGTCCGGTTGGCTCGAGGGATGTTTGACCGAGCCGACGATGGGCCACATCTGCGCACCTTAATAAATTTGCCCCCTCCATGCGCGTCCACCCGAAGGACGCCCGCTCCCACGAGAACTTCTACTGTCGCCGCCTGGCCCTCGTGAGGGGGGAGGGCCTGCGACAGACCCAAGGAAGGAAAAGAGTTAAGCCACATCTAGACGACGCGAAGTCGGCAGGATTCCACTGGGGTTCATCCCCGAGGCTCGTTGGGTCGTTGTCTCCGTTCGTTCGTTTCGCTCGTTTTTTATTTACTTATTACATATATTTATAAGTCAAAATTGTAAAATATCTATTTATACAGTTTTTCAAAATTAATAATAGAGGGGCACGCAAGTTCACTCCGAGCGAGACAAAAGGTTTTCGGTCGCACCACTCGCACTCGTACGCACCGTAGGGGCGCGCTACCTAGCCGAGCGCTCCTAGGGGAGGGCCGCGATTTGAGTATAAAAGCGGCCCGCCGGGCGACCGAAATTCATTCCACTCACCGCCACCATCCGTTCACCCGAACTTACGCGTTACTACTAACACTTCGGGAGAGCTATTGCCTCATATTCTGTGTGCAATAGCTTCCACGTTATTCTGTCCGCGGTATCGATAGGACAGAATAAACCCGTCTCGGAGTAACTCGCCGTCTCTACTTGTGGAATCATAGAGGGAGTTTTATTTCGATGCATCCACCAATAGTTGTGATCTTCGTGAGGAAGCTATTGGCGAAGCCAGCGCACCCACGTACATTGAGGTCGTAACGTGAGCATCATTGCGAAGGCCGATTTCGTACATTTAATGGTCCTGCGAGCCGGATCTTCGAGGAAAAACTGAAGAAAGAAAATTCAGCGAAAACTCAAGATCCACACAGTCATTGCGTCGAATTTGCAACATGCCAATCACAAGATCGCAAAACAGACGTCGTCAAAAACAGCGGCGAACCTCGGCTCCAGACGTCGATAGCGCTATGGAACAAGAAGCGCTACCGTCCGCATCTCAATCGATGGGCGATATGGGGACACTACAGAAAGCGCAGCAAGCACCAGTCATCCATAACTTGCCGCCGGAATCTCACAATCAAATCAAAACAAAAGTTGGAAACACAATTCGGCCGGCCGGACTCAATAGCGGAAGCCGAACTCGACAGATTGCGGGATGTGAAGAGAGTCGGCGATTATCCTCAAGACATATGTCGCTTCGCTAACATAGTACAGAACAGCGTCGTCACATTGGAAGCACTCGGCCGCACCGGCTACTTAAACGACCCAAGGACCGTTCGGCATCTGGCGGATAAGCTTCCCCACTTTCAACGCAACCGGTGGTACAGAATAGACCTCGAAGCGGATAAAGCCGATAAAGCGGAACCATGCCACCTCCGATTCTCAAGATTCATGCAAGATGAAGCCGAGGCATGCGGAAGACATGCGCCAGCTGAAAATGTTAGAGAAGCACCGACATCGATGCCACGACAGCGAACGCAACGAGCTCACATCGTCCAAAGCTCGGGCGTAAAATGCGATGTATGTCCCAACCCGGCCACGCAACGAGTGTGCCACACATTTAAAACACACAACATCGACAAAAGATGGCAGATCGCAAAAGAGACAAAAATGTGGTCGGCGACCGTGTAACGTCGAGGGCTGTGAAAAAACACATCACCCGCTTCTACACTTCAAGCAGAAAAATAATAGAAACGCCGACGAGGAAATAACAGCCTCAGTATTTGCGTCAAACAATACATTGCACGCATATTTGAAGATCCTGCCAGTCACAATAACCGGACCCGCAGGTAGCGTGAAAACACATGCGCTCTTGGACGACGGGTCGACTATCACACTAATCGATGAGAAGTTAGCTCAACAGATAGGAGCTAACGGACCGGTCGGCTGGCGCTAAAATGCACGCGGGCACGTCGCGTCGTATAAAGCTACAAATACAAGGAGCGACCGACGACGCATTCGAGATAAAGGCCCGCACTATGAAGAAATTAAAATTGTCGCCGCAAGCCATCGATCGACGAGAGCTTAACCCCTTGGGTACTTTGACGTCTGAAACACGTCATTATCGTTTTTTTCCCTAAGAGCGGATGACGTGTGTAATACGTCAAACCAAAAATTAATAAACTTTTAGGTACATTTGACATCTGAGATACGTCATTCACTTGGTTTCCCTAGCAACGGATGACGTGTCCAAAACGTTATTTCTCACCTTACTAAAAAATGATACGAATGCTGTTGGAACTGTTCGTAAAAACAGGAAGAATATGCCAAAGGTGTTTTCTTCAATGAAGTTGAAAAAAGGAGGAGTCAAAACTTTATCCAGTGACGATTTATTGGCATTGAAATGGAGAGATAAAAAATACGTTCACATACATTAGCACGAAACATTCAAATTGTGACACAGGCTAAAGGAGAAAAAATGAAGGTGGCGATAGCGAAAATATTACACAACCGGCATTGTATAATTAAGGTATGGCATATGCTTGAGTATAATTAAGGTATGGGAGGTGTTGATAGACAAGATCAATTGCTAGCGTGCTTCCCAATAATGAAAAAATGTGTAAAGGGTTATAAGAAAATGTTTGTTTATCTAATAGATATGGCCTTTTTTAATGCTCATGCATCAATTTATATTCTAAAAGCAACTGCACAACCAAGGCAGGCATTACTTCGTTTATAATTTGGCATTGCCAAATTATAAACGTCGTGGACGTCCGTCAAGTAGTGATACATCATTTCGTATGGCAGCGAAAAATTAGGCACACTTCCCCGAAAACATTCCGTCAACTAAGTCCAAGGCAACATCCTGCAAAAAGGTGCCGTGTTTGTTTTAAGCATAATATTAGGAAAGAGACTACGTGGCAGTGCAAACAATGCAAAGTAGCACTGCATTTCCCTACTTGCTTTGAAAAATATCACACTCTGCATGATTATTAGTAATTGTTTTTTTTTTTTATAAATTTAATTTAGTTTTATTTTGTTATTAATTTATTTTTGTTTTGCAATTCTAATTAGTTGAAGACATCTTAATACTACATATGTCACCAATATTTTAGAAATAAATACATCCTTACGTAAAATGTACTGCCTTTACATACTACTCCAAGAAACCATAAATTATTTCCGTTCCACATGCAAATATTTTCTCAAATAAATCTGTACCCAAGGGGTTAACAGTAGCAAGCGTCTCAAAGCCTTGGCGGGACAGTCATACTACAGAGAAGCAAAGCCTACTATAATGATCGGGCAAGATAACTGGGAGCTTCTACTCGCCGAACAAACTAGAAGAGGTCGACGAGATCAACCGGTCGCCTCTCTCACGCCATTTCCCAACGCAATGGGTGTTGCACAGCACTAGTACCGGCAAGATAGAATGCCGTATGCATTATGTGCATTACAACCAAGAAGAAAATATCGATGAAATAGTAAGAAGATATTTTCATATAGCGCGCCTTAAAAATATTAGAAGAAAAAACTATAGCAAGACCGGCGAGAGGATATAAAACCGCGTTGCTATGGAAGAGAGATGGCGACACAATGCCGAACAACTACGACAGCGCGTTGAAACGACTACATAACAATGAGAAAAAATTAAACAAAAACTCAGGCTTGAAAGGCAGTTACAAAAAACAGATACAGCAACTTTTAGACAAAGGATACGCAGAGAAAGCGGACGCATCGCTGACATCTGGTCGGACTTGGTATCTGCCTCACTTCGCTGTTACACACCCCGCTAAGCCCGGGAAAGGTCGCATTGTTTTCGACGCTTCGACGATCGGGGGAGGATGGAAGAATGCGTTGTGGAAGCCTTGCTTACGTGCAAACTCAACTTGAACATGTCATGCAGTGAATTTTACAAAATTAAGCACGACAAAACGATTCTGAAGAAAGTGCACTCTACTGAAAAATAAAAAGCAAGCGTGGGTGAATAATAAAACCGGGCAAATTTTTTGTGTTGTTTGTATTAATTGTACTTTGTCTCTTTTTCTTTTTAATAAAAAATATATTCACATTTATTAATATGTTTTCAATTCATAATAATTTTGATTGCATTTCAAATATGAAAAACACAAATTAAGCGAAAAGCAAAATGAAAATGAGCCTCTTTCTCTTCTGCGTCCCGGTTTGGTTCTTCGTAATTATGGTAAGCCTATATATAAGGCCTCGCAGTCGATCATTCGACATGGTTCCTCCGATGTATATAATTTTAAAGATAAAAGTAATGGTTCCTCCGTACGTAATAGTTTTTAATTTAAAATGGTTCTTCCTTACGTATAAGTTTATAATTAATCAAGCACATGGTTCCTTTGTTGTCAATAATTGTCAAGCTACTCTATTGTGAAATCTGTACTCTGTTTGTACTAATAATAAGAAGAATTTAATATACGAGTGAAATTAGTTCAAGAAGTTTTATTGCCCGTCGAAATATAGTCCATTAGCATTTAAGGATCTGTTGCTGAAACGGACGACAGAAAAACGGGCACTGTCAATCTGTTTTAAGATTAGTGATCTAGGGTTAACACTCTGTTATAGATAAGAACATATATTCCTTTTTCAAGTAAAATAAAGAAGCAAATTGTCTTTCCCAATTACAACAAAGAACAACCAACCAACCAAACTGTAGGTACTTCTTCAATGATACTCAGCTTTCAACATTGTGATCAACAAGAAAAATTTGTCATCATTAACCCTTTGTTATGGATTATAACATATATTACCTTTTCAAGTAAAAAAAATGAAAAAGCAAAATGTCTTCCCAATTACAATAAAGAACAACCAAAAATGTACTTCAATGATACTCAGCTTTCCACATTGTGGTCAACAAGAAAAATTTGAAAATTTGTCATCATTAACACTTTGTTATAGATTAAAACATATATTTCTTTTTCAAGTAAAATAAAAAATCAAAATGTCTTCCTCAATTACAACAAAGAACGACCAACCAAAATGTACTTCTTCAATGATACTCAGCTTTCAACATTGTGATCAACAAGAGAAATTTGAAAATTTGTCATTATTGACACTTTGTTACAGATAAGAACTTTCTTTTTAAAGTTAAATTATTTCTTTTTAAAGTTAAATGTCTTTACCAATTACAACAAAGAACAACCAACCAAAATGTACTTCTTCAATGATACTCAGCTTTCAACATTGTGGTCAACAAGAGAAATTCGAAAGTTTGTCATTATTAACACTTTGTTATAGAATAGAACATATATTTCAAGTAAAATAAAGAAGCAAAATATCTTTCCCAATTATAACAAAGAGCAACCAACCAAAATGTACTTCTTCAATGATACTCATGTTTCAACATTGTGGTCAACAAGAAAAATTTGAAAATTTGTCATTATTGACCCTTTGTTACAGATTAGAACATATATTTCTTTTTCAAGTAAAATGTCTTTACCAATTACAACAAAGAACAACCAACCAAAATGTACTTCTTCAATGATATTCAGCTTTCAACATTGTGGTCAACAAGAAAAATTTGTCATTATTGACCCTTTGTTACAGATTAGAACATATATTTCTTTTTCAAGCAAAATGTCTTTACCAATTACAACAAAGAACAACCAACTGAAATTTACTTCTTCAATGATACTTAGCTTTCAACATTGTGATCAACAAGAGAAATTTGAAAATTTGTCATTATTGACCCTTTGTTACAGATTAGAACATATATTTCTTTTTCAAGTAAAATGTCTTTACCAATTACAACAAAGAACAACCAACCAAAATGTACTTCTTCAATGATATTCAGCTTTCAACATTGTGGTCAACAAGAGAAATTTGAAAATTTGTCATTATTGACCCTTTGTTACAGATTAGAACATATATTTCTTTTTCAAGTAAAATGTCTTTACCGATTACAACAAAGAACAACCAACCAGAATGTACTTCTTCAATGATATTTAGCTTTCAACATTGTGGTCAACAAGAAAAATTTGAAAATTTGTCATTATTGACCCTTTGTTACAGATTAGAACATATATTTCTTTTTCAAGTTAAATGTCGTTACCAATTACAACAAAGAACAACCAACCAAAATGTACTTCTTCAATGATACTCAGCTTTCAACATTGTGGTCAACAAGAAAAATTTGTCATTATTGACCCTTTGTTACAGATTAGAACATATATTTCTTTTTCAAGTTAAATGTCTTTACCAATTACAACAAAGAACAACCAACCAACATGTTCTTCTTCAATGATACTCAGCTTTCAACATTGTGGTCAACAAGAAAAGTTTGTCATCATTAACACTTTGTTATAGAATAAAACATATATTTCTTTTTCAAGTAAAATGTCTTTACCAATTACAACAAAGAATAACCAACCAAAATGTACTTATTTAATGATACTCAGCTTTCAACATTGTGGTCAACAAGAAACTTTGTAACTTAGTCATCATTGACTCTTTGTAGTTTAAAAAATATATATATTTTGAAGTAAAATGAAAATACAAAATATCTTTCCCAATTACAACCAACCAAAATATACTTATACAATGATACTCATCTTTCACCTTTTATAGTTTAAACCATTATTTCTAATTTTTTAAAACAAACTGAAACAATGTCTCTCAATTTACAACAACAAACCAAAGATGTAATCTTTACTGATACTCAGCTTTCAACATTGTGGTCAGCAAGAAAATTTATCATTGTTGACCCTTTGTTATAGATTAAAACATATTTCTTTTTCAAGTAAAATAAAAATACAAAACGTCTCCCAATTACAACAAAGAGCATCTAATCAAATTGTACTTCCTCATTAATACTCATCTTTCAACATTGTGGTCAAGAGAAACTGGCATTTTGTTATATTAAAAACATTTTTTAAATGAAACAAACAGAAATGACTGTTAATTTTACAACAAAGGACAACCAACGAACAACCTTCCAATACTATTTTTTTAGTCTTAATCATTTATTTTGTTTTGAAGCAAAATAAAACGAAGAAAAAAATATATTTGGAATAAAACCCAAATACCCATCTCAGTGTTGTGGTTAATGAAAAACTTTCTCATCATCGATACGATACGATATAGTTTTAAATCTTTCTTTTTTGAAGCAAAATGTAACAAACAAGAATTGTCTTCACCAATTACAACAAAGAACAACCAACTAAAATATATACTGTAATCAATGAGGAACTGTCATCATTAACCTTTTGTTACATTTTTAAAAAAAAATAATTTTTTCCTTTGTTAAGCACAATGAAACAAACCAAAAATGTCTTCCTCAAGAACAACAAAGACCAACCAACCAAAAATATACTTTCCACTGATACTCATCTTTCCACATTGTGAACAATGCAGGACTTAGTTTATTAGTTTTTTTCGAATTTGTACAATTGTTACAAATTACGACAAACGACTAACCAAATAATTAATCCACTACAAGACAATAAATACCAAAAACAAAAAACTAACGAAAATCTATCTCTTTTTTTGGTTGACAAAGGTATAGACGGACAACTGTATCATCTAACGGATGATGCAAAAGATTGCAAGCAGAAGTTTCCAGAATTTCGGAATAAAGTGAAAACGGGTTTTTTTAATTCACAACAAAACGATTAAACTGAAGCTGTTCAAGAATTATATACACAAATTTAGTTAAGTACAATAATATCAAGACAAAAAACAACCTAAATTTCAATAATTTTACAACAACCTACGCAAGAGCGTCTAATCTGGTACCTCGCGTTAAAAATATGCACAATTGCAAATGGCTACCTGTTCCTACACAATATGCATACGCAGCAGTGCTGCCAATCTATTAACCAAAAATGCGCTCCTATATTAAGTAATATAACGCACTAAATAGCACTTGCAAATAACGCTATATTTAGCACCAACAAACAGTAATGGCTGAATGTATTATTGTATTTTATGTAAAAAGTAAGTGTGTAATTAAGACAAATTAATACACTGTACTAAGTGAAACAAAATACATTGTAATTAAAAAGTGAATTTAAAAAAAATGAAAAACAATCAAATGGCAAATTATAAAAATATATAAAAAATATCATAGTATATAATGTACTTAATATTTAATCTGATTTTTACTATTTAATCAGGATGCAATAATCATCACTTGATTTTTGGACACCTGAACGTGCAATACTTTTACATTTTGGTTTCGTATGGCTGATCTTGGTTACTTTTATCTATGTACTTTTTTTCATGACGTCGTTCAGTACTTGATAATGAGAACAGTTATTTTTTAAAAGGAAGTTTATAATACAAATACATGTGTAACTTAATAATTTATTGTGTCTAGTCCTAAACATGTATGCAACGTACTTATTTCATTCATTTAGTAAAATTCTATTTCAATATCAGGAGTAGAGTACAATTATGAAAGCATTTGCTGTTGAACAAAATATTACCTTATTAGGTCATACCACAATCTTTAACTCCTTACATAACAGACTACTTAATTGTGTCATTTTTGTACAAAGTAAATCGTGTGACGTTACGACATTTAAACCTTAAAAAGTGTACATATATCTTAAAGGCTTATCTGTTATTGTTTCAGATTTCAATTGGTGGCATTGATTGTTTCTTATCATGCGACATATTGCTAGTTTGCCTTTCTATGCCAAACTGTAAAAAACGAAAATTCGAGTCATTAAAGACATTATAAATTTATTTATTGAATGATTTTTATAGAAACTTTTAGAATCAGAGCTATGTGTTATAACGTGCTAGAACCAAAAAAGCACTATATATGCGAAACCAGAAACGTGTTAAACGCGCTATGTTGTCAGTACTGTTTCACAGTAGCCAACAAGTGCAATAAAGTTCATGTCCGATTAGAAAAAACTGTTATGATTATAATATATCGATAAACTATAACATATCGATAAAAAAATAATATATTCGATATAAAATATAAAAAACAAGTGCTATCAGAACGCGTGATCGATATATAACAAAATGTAAAGTACCTAACTGA